>VXBQ01002342.1:380771-578685 GCA_013400175.1 Phainopepla nitens
AAGGAGGGGGGGGGGGGGGGGGGGGGGGGAGAGAAAACCAAATTCAGGTGGGCGCATGAATCAGATTATTTTCATCAAATTCCATTATTTCTGTGCAGAGGAGATAGATGGAAACTCTACTAAGTACACATTCTCTACCCTAATCCAATGTGTAAAAGGGTTCAAATCTGCTAGACAGGACAGAAAAAATTAGGAATTATTTTGGATTTTCAAAGAAAAATTGTTATATAGTTTTATTTTCCACAGAGAAAAATTAAAAGCAAGGAAGAACAAGTCACAAACCTCCAAGTGGAACTAACTTTTGCTCAGGTGGAGGGAGGCAGCTGGGACTGGACAGCAGACCTTCCACACGCACCTATTCTGCCTCCTATGTAGCTCTCCTTCATGAGTACTCTTCCCTGGATCAGAAACATTTTATCTGGTTGTTAATTTCTAGAGCATTTTTTGTCTGCCATATCACTAGTTCCAAATTAGGTGTGAGCTATAGATAATATGTGTATTGTGCCTCTGCACAAGGAAGGAAAGCTGCTTGCGCAGTCCTGCTTCCACAATCCACATCCACATTTTCCAGACATACAGCTTTCTCTTTTTCCTAGGATAATCTACATTTTTTCTCTGTTCCGATCCTGAACATTTTATTGCCTTTCACTTAAACTTTTGAACTTTTGCTGATTTCCTTCCTCCTATCCTCAAAAGCAAGGGAAAAGAAGGAAAAAAAAAAAAAAGAAGAATTGACATTTTTAATAGCTGAATTTTCTGGCCGAAGACTGCAATGCTGCAAACTCATAGTAAAAAGTAAATTTCTCAAATTTCGGTATCTCAAGGAATGCCAGATATTGCTCACTGAAAGAAATAAGATATAAGAAACTTGGTGCTATAAAGGAAGTTTTATTGCATCCCTCCTGAATCTTCAGCACTGGAAAATTCTGAGCTCCTTTGTCCATGGTGATACATGAGGGATTAATTTGGTCGTTCCTGGCACTCTATAATGCTGTGGGCAGCGGGTGTTGTGTGACTCAGACTGGAGCACACGGTTTGGCTGAGCTGTGGGCTCATTGCCTGTCTCAGGGGGTGGCCCTTCAATGCACACCTGCAGGGAAGGACCACAGCCTCCTCTTTTCCCATAAGCTCACAGGAAAAGCGCACAAAGATATCAGCATTGAAGCTCCATAAAATGGGCTGTGAGAGGAGCAAGGAGGAAGATGAAGGAGGGAAAAGGTTAGCTCTAGAGTTGAGTATTTCTCCAAGTAGTGCCTTAGAAAACACACGGGCACCATTCTTATTTAGACCTGTGGCATTTGTGGAATATGATTCATGCATGTCACTGAGAGCTGAGGTGTTGAGCTCAGGAGTAGGGCTGGAGAATGGGGCTAGTGCTTGAGTCTTGGTTCTGGGATAGTGTGTGCCACCTACTCCCTTCATGGCCTTCATTCAGTCATCTATTGAGACTCTTCTGTGGTGGGTCACTCCCCGGGCTTGCTTAATGCAACACCACACTCTTTTCTTAAAAATCCTTTGTGTCTAACCCTTTAAATGTGAATTTAAATAATATTTTTAATATGTAGCTGTATTCTTTTAATATCCACTTACAATTTCCCTCTAGAAAACATTCAATTTCACAACCACTATATTAACTTCTTCCACTAGTAGAAACCAGTTTCTCTACACATTTCCTCTGTTCCAGCCTTGGAATATTTTCATGCTGCATTGACACAGATAAAAACATGTGGCACTCTGTAGAAAAGGTGGGGAAATATTAATCTTAGTAAATCAAACAACTCATTAAAACAGAAACAGTTTAAGAAAGCTTCACTGGCTATGTAGAGTCAAGGTGCAGCCTCTCACAGTGGAATGCTTGTATTGTTTTACTGACTTTAATAGAAATAAAAACAACTGAGTGAAATTTTAAATGGATTCAAAAATCTTTCCCCAACAACCTTTTGCTCCAGAATTGCACTTAATTAAGTCCTTCATTTCTTTTCATTCACCACTCTCTGGATAGCTGAATCACTGCCTTTTATTACACCAGAAGAGGGATCATGAAATAATTCATAACAATAATCAATCTTCTGCCCAGTCTGTCACAAATAATCTATTACCAACAGAAGTGGGAGGCTGAGTTTGCACTGGAGACAGTCTTTGGGGTATACTGTAATGTGGTATATTTTTTGTCTGATCTATGAAGTTCAGTTAATAATTGCTATCTGACCTGAGGTCAGGATAAAACATAGAATTTAGATGTTGTGCAAATAAGTCACATCTGCCCCTTTCTTGGTCTTTGAAGTTCTCTATGAGTGGTGGTTTTTTTTCTTACTATCTCCTCTCAGATTTTCTATCTCTATCTTACTATCTCCTCTCCTGCTCAGATTCTGCAAATAATAGTCCATAATGTCACTGGAAATAATGATACGTTGTAGTAAAAAAGATGGACAAGTATCCTGATTCAATATCTTCCACTCTTCAGTGTATTGTGCACTCCCAAAGTACCTTTCAACTGGAAAGCTTTAAGACCAGCCTTATAGATCCACTGGGATTAACAATGGAGAAAATAAAATTACTTCTTTGACCATTTTGTTCCTTCTCCATGGCTGGCTGCAGTACATGACTAAGAAACAGGGACAACAGAGCAAGTGACTGGATCTGCCTACCTCCCCCACCTTTGCCCAAGCAATACAGCTCAGCAGGTCACAACAGAATAATTATGAAGGTGACTTTTGCAGTTAGACTACCTAACCCCTGAGGTTACCCTGCAGCCGTGTACAGCAGGAATGTGGTCTCAGCTGATGCTTTTGGATACATTCAGAGTCAATGACTCAGAAACAATAAAAAGGTCTTGAAATATGTCAGGTTTCTACAAGGGAGAAGGGAGTAGTACCCACTTCCATCCCAGGATGGGTAGGATAAGAAGCAATCATGAAAGAAACGTGAAAGAAATTACATATTGGAAAGCAGAGAGCACTTTCTGTGAGAACAATAGATGTTCTACTACCTATTCACCTGCTCTGAAGACAGGATCCTTCTAATCCCAAAATTTGCTTTATAGGCACTTATAAGTTTGCTCAATTGTAACTGTTCATGATAAAATTTTCCAGCCTGGGAAATCTCCCTGGTCCTGAGCTTTAGTGAAACTGTCAGCCCAAGTTGCAACAAAACTTTTTGTTCTACCACTTCTCTTGGCTCCATTACTGAGTTGGACTGGAAGCATTTGGTTTGGAAAAACTGCAGCCTTTGCTCTTCCCAGTCATCCAATCCAAACTGGAGGAGCTACTTTAAAAAAATCCCAAACCTCAGTACATACGCAACAGAATCTGTATTTTGTGGTTATCAAACAAAAGACACTGCATTCAGGGAATGGAGCTCAGCCCCTAATAGCTCTTCAAATAAAAGATGTTTGAGCAGGTGCTGAAGAAGTTCCTTCTATTAGTACTTTTAACAGTATGTGAAAGGCACACAAGGTCTTTAATGACTCACATGTGGCTTTTATTTCCCTTGCAAACTAAGTAAAAAAGTGATGCAAGTGTGGCTATATCTCCAATAATTGGTATAGAACCTATCTCAGGCCCTTATCTCTGCTTACTTCAAACACTCTTCTTGAATTTGGAAACCAAGATGAAGCACAAGCCTTTGCCATCTATTTGATGTCTGTCTGCCAGAATCACTAAACCAGCTGTTCCTATTGCCAGAGTCCTGTAGAAAGCTTCTGCACCTTCACCTGCCTGAGGAGAGAGGGCCATTCAAATCCTGTCAGCCTTTCTGAACAGGATCTGCTCCCTCCTGCTGTCCATGGAACCAGCATCCAGCTTCTGGGCTGATTTCATGATTAAATGGGCTTTTCTTCAGTCAAACACCTATTTGCAACACAGTTTAATTCTTCAGGTAGTTAGCTTTAATAATGGTAATTAGCAGATTGGAAGAGCCTACTCGACCTCTGAAGTCTCTGCAATGAATTTCCTGCTACTGAAGAACAGCAGTGGCCTGAACCCCCAATAGGAATGCAAGCAATATCTGTATCAGAACAACTGTGAAAATGTGACGATGCTATCACCATTTGAAGAGAAATAAACAACTATCTGATATTGTCCAAAAGAGAGTGATGAAAAAGTGCAGTGATGATAGCAGGATAGTGGTATTTTTCCTTGGTCAAATAGAGAGGTGAGATAATTCCTACTTTCTTCATGTTATCTCAGATAGGTCATGCCCAAGAATTGGCTGAGGTGAGGCAGTGCAGCCCATGTTGGGGGAGAGAGAGATACCTGCTGGGGCAGTTGTGCTGGGCCTGGGCAGTGATCTCACGCCACCAAAACACAGAAAACAAATTCTGTAGAGGAAAGACATGAGTGTTTTGAGGACTGCCTTGCATAAAACTTTTCATTCCCTCAGACAAGGGAGGCTGTGCCAAGAGCAGACAATGAGAGAAGAGTGCTGGAGCTGGAAGCTGTCCCCCAGGTGCTGGAGAGAGACTTCTGTCTGGGAGCTGGCACTGGGGAAAACTGCCCACTGAGCTGCCTTTGAAGCCCTGCTGGAGGCACAGCATCACTCGTCCTGGGTGACAGGTCCCAGTGGTACTGCCTGTGCACATCTCTAACTGCCCTGATGCACAAGTTTCTCACTTTCCCAAGACTTCTCACAAGGCCAGGCAGGGATGAGAACATGACAGGTTTAGTTCAGCCAAGACAGATTAAGGTAGCTGCTCTTCAAGTAGGAGAAAAGATTACAGAAGAGAAAGGCAGAATAAATGAACCCAACCTCAGATCCTACCTGTGCAGATCCTACCTGTGCTTCCTCCCTGGTAGTAGCTGAGATGCCCTGAGGTTCTCAGAGCAGAAAGGAGTTTAGGCATTGATACTCCCCCTCCTGAGTGCTGCTATTCAGTGTTGAACCCTAAAGGCATTTGAACTGGGAGGTCCTAGCCCTGACCTTCTTCCCCTCCGGTGGTGGCTGTAGCTGAACTCTCTGTTTTTATCTGTGATGGGTCTCCTTTCCAGCTGCATTTGAATTCTGCTTGCTGGTTCTTCCCTGTGGCAGGAAGGCAGGATTGGTGGCTCAGATTGCTGTTATATTGGACCATCTGCTCTAACAAAAGACAAGCTCCAAAAGACATTCTTGGAGGGATAATGTACAAATGTATCAGGACCTCTCTTGTCCTCCTAGGCAGTCCCTCAGTTCTAGAGGCTTTCCTTTTGAATTCCTATGACTCACACTTTGTAAGATGCATTTATTTTACTGAGACCATGGGAAACCCATGGCCCTGCAGAGCTTTATCTCTCTACAGGGACTGAGAGCTAAATCACTGATGCAGAGGCTGGAGTTGTCCAAACTGCTCATTCCCACACCTGCCCACACACTACTCACAGAGGGCCTGCTGTGAAGTCAATATCTATTTATTTATTGTGCCATGGGGTACAGAGGAAGCAGCTGAAAGGTTTTTCATTACCTTGGTCACTACCAAACACCAAACTTTTCCCTTGACTTAAATGCCTATGAAGACACACTTTCCAAGGGCCTCAAACTCTTTGAAGGGTTTTACCATCTCCATGACTGTGACAGTGTGCTTCCCTCTCTCCCTTTTCCTGCTTATGCAGTAGCCACTGCTGATGGTCATGAAGGGCATGTCCAGCTTAGACAGAACAACAAAATATTTAAGAGCCATAAATCTTGTTCAACAGCTAAGGACTAGTTGAGCATGTGCCAACCAAAATAGAGCGAGTGTGTAAATACGACCAAGTCAGTCACCTACTCCATAAATAGCAGGCAGCCCAGGGTCCATTGGATTCTCCTGCAGGGCAGCAGGCCGCATGACAGGACCTCCCCTTATGTAGGGATGCCTCTCAAGGTTACTTCTCAAGGCTGACAGATGATTGCATGCTAAACTTTGAAATCTTACCTAAGGGATATAAAGAATTGGCTGTGCCTATATAACCCTCTAGATATAAATGGTTGACTGAGTCTGGGACTAAACTTGGATCTAGCTGCACCTACATCCCTATCTTACAACCACGAGGGTTTGATTGGTAGGTTTATTGAAACAGCTTGTTCTGGGTCAGTGCTGCTGCACAATCTGAACTCCGAAGCCATCTCTCCACTGTCACTCTGAATTGCTCTGCTGTGTACTGTTCGTTCCTTCTTCCAGCATTGAATGCTCTTGACTAGGAGGGTTCAATTCTGCAGCCACTGACTGCTAAAAATGCTTTGTGACATCTCCTGCCCCATCTCAGTCTGTCCCAGAGCTCTCTCTTATCCGGGCTTGGATTAGCATCTGCACATCTTCTGGTGAGCATGGGCTGGTGAGGTCTTTGCATCAGATGCTGCAGGAGGGGTGCTGGGGTGAGCACAGGCAGCTGACTGTGCTGCTCTGCTCTGCCTCCAGTGCCTGCCCCACCTCACCTGTGCAAACGGGGCATCTCATGGGAGCCCTGCCCTCATGTCCCCAGGGTGATGCCACTCCATGCCACCCACGGCTTCAGAGCTGCACCCTGAGAGCCTGATGGGAGAAATTGATCTCCAGAGCTGCAGTCACGCTGCAGGAGGTTAGACAAGTTTTTTTTTTTAGAGAGGTTTCCTGTGGGCTTTTTTTCCCCCCCCAGCCCTCATGTTGAGTCCTGCACTACAAAAGTCTGAAAATGTGAAACACTGAAACTACTTACAGCTCTTTTATAGCAGAGCATTTGATCACAGTGGCTCTCTCTTTACTGTACGTTCTGTTTCCTCCAATATACAAAACTATGAGAAGCACATATATATGATGAGAAACAACAGAGGATTTTTCCCAAAGCCTTCAGCAGCAAAATTGCTTATTCTCAGTCTGCTGACTGTTTGAAGTCTAGCAATCTCGAGCCCACACACACCAGGAACACAACTCCCACTGCATTCAGCAAGAGCAGTACTGCTTTCCTGTGTGATGCTTTGGCACAGAGTCATTTCAGTTTAATGTTTAAGGTGTGCCAGGGTGATTGACAACACCAACCATACTGTCTGTTAATTAGTTAATTGAACATGAATGCTGTGGCATCCCAATGTTTCAGGGACCCTTCTCTGATGGTGGGTCTCATCATCAGGACTTTGCAAGATGTGAGCAGGATGCATTCCAGCTGCACACAGCTCAGCAGATGCTTTGCAAATGTACACATGCCCCACTTGGTTTGCTTCCTTTTCAGTGAAGTATATAAAGTAAAACCAACTCACAAGGATTCTTGAATAAAAGACCTTATTGCTTTGTGATGACAGGTATTTTGATGGATTAAAAAAAGGAGATCACAGTCATGCAAATTCATAATCAAGAGCCTGATAAAAGCTCTGAGTTAATGTAATTATAAGCAGTGCAATCAAAGAGTTGCTCCAGGTTAAAAGAATGTTTTTTGTTGGCAAACTTGCCTTGCTCTCTCAGAAGCACTGAGAAAACCCTATACTGCCTATTTTTCTGATACAGGGATCATCATTCATTTAATTCAGTTACAAGAGAAACTGCCAGTGGTTTTGAATCAACCGTAGCCTTTGAAAAACTTGTAAAATATAGAGAACTGCCTACAGACCCATAGAGCTGCAACCAGACCAGGTCATGTAGGATTGAGCTATTGCTGTCAGACACTGACCCTGATCAGTGCTGAGGAGCCTTGGCATCATCAGAGCCTGTCCTCAACCACACATTCCACAGGGCAGGCTGCTCCAGCTGATAAGCCTGCTCCTGTCAGGATCAAGCTACTCTGAAAGCTGAAGGTAGCAGCATTACCTGTGAAATTTGGAGTTCCTCCTTTATGCTTCTGCTGTGGGTTGGAACGCGCAGGAGCTGGGTTCCAGGTCTGGGCCTGATTTGTGCTGCCAAACCTGCTCATAAAATGCATTTCTGAAACTAAATTTCACTTTTTCCCAAGCAGGCAAGTTTCCCAGTCCCAAGGACTGCAGAATGTGAACCACCTGATTTTATGTTTTAATTTACAGCCAATACCTGAAGAAAGTCAATAATACAGGCTCAATAATTAACACACTGTGGGTACTTGGCCTCACAGGAAGCAATGATGAGCACAGATAAACCAAGTGTGTGTCTGCTTTCTATTGCCTCTGGAAGAAGAGCTTGTTCCATCAGTATTTAAAATGAAAGAAGAACCCAAGAGGTTCCTTTCTTCCAAAGAGGGAATGACTTATTTGCTCTTGCAGTAGTGGGAACAGGTGGCACAGGGGAAAAGAAACAGGAGTTTTAGAAGGCCACTTGGCAATGGTGAGTGTTTAATTTTAGTAGTGAGTGAGAGCTGATTTGGAAACCTTGTCTTGTGATCAGGGATTGCAGGAAAAACTTTGTGCCCTTGAAGGATGCAGAGGAGAGGTCTAAAGGCAAGGAGTCACTCAAAGGTAATGAACAGGTAGGATTCATATCACTTCTCTGCTTGTCCTTCAGCCCCACTGAATGGGTTCAATTAACAAAGCAAGGCATGGTTAGCAGGGCTTGTTAAACATTGCAGCCAGTACAAGACCAGACTCAAACAGAGAACTGATATTTCTCTCACAAGCTGTCAGTTCCCCCAGCCTGTCTGGGAGTCCTCAGGCTGCTCATGTGGACTCATGAGGAACCTCCTTGCAGACTAGCAAAATGACTGGGAGTAAATTCAAAGTCAAACCTGTCACTTTATTGTGAAGCTAATGAAATGTGATTGCAGCAACCAGGGTTTAGTTTTGTGTGCAGTAAGATCATTTTCTTCCCATGAATAAATTAGCATATCTGAATAATAACCAAGTGGAACAACCTTTCAGGCATTTATCAGACCTCTTTTATTCTGTGCCTAGAAAAAGATTTTGTGTGTGGCATAAGCAATGGACTACCTGGGGTCTGGCACAGACCGAGATGCTACGGGGAATTAAATCAGCACCCCAGTGACCACAAGGGCAGGAGAGGCAGGAGATCTACAGGGGCCACTTCCCTCTTTGGCTCCAGTGGGAAGACCTTGGGAAACCTAACATCTGCTAGGAAATAATTTGCCTGACATAGTAATAAAAGGCTTTGGCAAGGAGGAGTTCAGTTACACAAGATCTCCCACTCTGGAGTGTGTTTATGATACAGGCCCCCAAAGACTGATGGAAGAACTCAGCTGCTGCTGGGTGGACAGATGACTTAGATGGCTCACAGTCCAGCCACAGACACCAAAACCAAGTTTTCATCAGTCTCTGCTTCTCTTTATATAAATCCAGCTGACTTCTAAATGGAAATGGAACCACTAAAGCTGATCTATAAAATTTCAACTCCCAAATATTTTGTCGGAAAGTGAGGTTTTTGGAAATAAAGATAATTTGGCTCTTGACCTGAGGGTCTGTTGGGGCTATATAGTCACTTGAATTTTAAAGGACTGTAATAGGATTTGAAATACAAATACAGTTCTTCCCAAACTTTCCCTTTTTATCTGCCTGCACAATCTTTGGTTTTACAAACTAAAAAGGCTATGATCAAAACCTGTGGAGACAGTAGAAAGCATTAAGCCTTTCCATCTTTCCTATCCCCATCATAGATGTTACAGAAAAAAAACCAAATATGCTGACAAAGCATGCTAGCTTCACTTTGCAGGTTGAAAAGTCTTTCCTGTCCAAAACTGCAACAACTATTTTTACAGCATGTGTTGACTCCACGCTGCAAAGGTCTGTGGAGGGTGTCCTTCAAAGGCACATCTATCACCAGTGATAGATGTTGACCCAGGATCACAGGGACAGCACTGGTTAAGGCAGATATTCAACTCTCTCAAGGTTCTATCATGGCCCTGGGAGGGAAAATCAGAATGCCTGGCTTTGAAACCCATCCTCCATATTGTCACATTCTAAATACCCAGTCCATAAGTGCTCCTCACAAATAGCTACTGCAGCTCCTTGTGTCAAGAACAGGAAGACCTGCCTATGGTACATCAAAATCCAGTTTCCAGAGCCATGAGCAAATCCACTTTATGGTCATACCGATGGAATATCTGTGTGAGCTGCATACCATCACCATTCAGTCAAAGCAGAGCTTGGAACATGCAAATCATTTCCAAATAAAGACAATAAAGGAAGAAATGCACTAACTGAGCAGAACAAATCCTCCTAAAGGTTGCTCTTATTATCACTCTTTTCTTAATATATTGACTTTTCTGTGCTGTATTCACCATGGTTGTGTTCCACACACTAAAACTAAAGCAGCCTTTGAAGCTGCTTTAGTGTAGCACTTTTGCACAAGGTGTGTGCATCCATCTGTGTGGTTGGTACCAGCCCCAGAAAGCTGCTGGTCAAAGGCAAAGCTGCTCTCTTGGGTGAAACTATTCACACACCAAGAGCCAAGAGCATAATGATAGTGTCAAGAGGCTTTTGAAAAGTGTTTTGTTAAGTGCTTTGGTGAGGTTTTATTGCTATGGCTAATTAAACGTTCATCACAAGCACTAAATGCAGCCAATGTTTATTTGCTGTACGGTCATATTGACAGGCCAGCGCTTTGTCAGTATATTAGAACCGTGTGCTGGTTTCTGGAGAGGATTAACTATTGCTTATCTGCCAGGAAAAAGAAACATCACTAACAAATAAGTAAACAAACAAATAAATCCTTGTCTCTTATGTTGTATCGGCCTTTGCATTTGGCTCTTTGCCTAATATTTTTCTAAAATCTAGCATTTAAGTAGCAGTGCAAAGTTAAACAGTGTGTGCCAGCATGCTTTGGGCATGACAAACCTATGTGGATTTTCTTGTGCCTGAAATACATCCCTTGGCCCAGCAGGGGCTTGCAGCTGTAGCCACTGCTCATAGGTGCAAGATCCCTTGATCCAGGATGAAGAGTGGAGAGGCAGGGCTCCCAAACACAGCTGCAGGACCAGCTGTAACCACTTAGGCTGGAGGTAGAAAAGTGAGTGAAGGATTCCTCTGAGATGTGGTGTCCCAGGGTAGCTGACTGCTCTGGTTCGGGGATTGAGGACATACAGAGACCCTCAATGGATGAGAACTTCAGAGAATGATGAAGAATCAAAGGGAAAGGAATCCACTGGAAGAAGGTGATGACAGTACAACTATACTGTTTGACCATCCCACCTAGAAGTGTAGACATCCAACAGGTTTCTAGTCTGTATTTGTTATATATATATATATATATATATATATCTTACAGTATTTCCTGATCTCCAGTGATTCTCAATTCTGCCCACTAGTGGGTACCAAATTTCTGTATGTGCCTGTCTTAAAAGACATTTGGGAAAAAGTCTTGAAGCACCTGTTGATATCACCTACAGGTCTGCTGTGTCTCCAGTATCTGAATGGTGAGGGAGAATGCAGGCTGCACATGGACATGTAAATTGGAGGTGATTTCCCTCCCCTCTGTCAGTCTCCCTTTCACTCCAACTTCTGGGGTGGCAGTTGCCTGTAGTGCACTTGCAGTTTTCTACGTGCTCCCTAGCAGGAGCCAGCTGCTTGGAAAAGAGCTCCAGCCACCCCTGCAGTGAAAGGAGGAGGCACTGTTGGGAGCAGTGTTCTCTTGTGCTGCTGGGTCAAGCCCTCTGGGGGAGCTGCCATATGAAAAAAGTTCTGAGCTGTAGTGGGCAGGTCACTCTGAAAGAACAGCTTGCTGGAATAAGCCAGTTAATGAACTGTCAGCATCATCACAGAGAGTTCAGCCAGGCTACTGTCCAGTCAGAGGGAAGAAACATCCATAAATCTTTCTGGCTTGTTCCTAATGAAGGCGGCCTCTGTTCCTGACGTGGAGTCCTGGAGCCACGGCAGAGGCATCCAGGAAGCAGACACAGAGCTTCTGCTAATCAGTGTAGCTCTGATTTGTCTTCATAGCTGCTTACAGAAGTGCTTAAAGGAGAGGCTGTCTGGAAGAGTCTTATAAATTATCCTTTCTCCATCAAAAATACATGACAATTTATTTGTTTACTATTGAGACAGAGATTAATTAGAAAATGGAAAGAAGAGGTGGCTGTCATATACCAAATGTCTGGGAGGCTGGAACCAGATCTTGGGTTGAGCTCCTCCCCAGTCACAAATAGCTGATTAAAAAAAAGTATAAATTAGTCTGGAAGGAGACAGTGCTCTCCACTTTGGAGCTGATGGCAAGCAGGCTATTCAGCCAAGATGATAAAAATCCCTTTGGAGCTGACAGCTGGCACACAGACCAATGAGGAGCTCTGCCTGGCAACCAAAAACCTTTCTGTGACTAATATGTGAAGAAAGAAAATTCTTCCATCAACTTGTCAAGGGCTTTCTTTCTTCCAAATATAAAAGTCATTTTAACATATCATTACTCACCATGAGACCGCTCTGCTGCGTCCAGTGCAGTTTGCAGACTGGAAGCAAGGAACAGAATATTCTGCAAAAATCAGGACAGAGCAGACTACAGTCCAGTGCTTCACACAGTGCAAGGCAGCAAGAACAAACAAGCAGAGTAACAGGTGAACACAACAGCTGCCATGCAGCATCAGGACCTCAGACCTGACACAATGGAAAAAATTCAGATTCATTGCATTTTGACTGTCACAACATATTCCAGTCATTAATATTTATCTCTCATCTTTTGCACCAGAATAGTTTTATTTGCTCTCACTGGAGCTTTTAAATTGCATTTCCAAAATTCATGGTATGATGAAACATATTAGGAGAAACAACATTTTTTTTTTGTTTCATACAGGTTCAATTGCAAAATAACACAAAATTGAAAGAGGAATAGGTCACATGTAGTGTGTGAGCAGAGACTGCACCAGACAGTGGCCTAGTGCAGAGAGATATGAGATGAAGAGGGACTCAAGGGTGATCAGCACCTTTTCAAGTCACCGTCTTGCTACATTCAACTGGGGCAGATTGTGTTTTAATTTCTTGGTCAAAATAATGACTTCTAAAGGAAAAGAGAGCATAAAAACTCATGCACTGTGATCCTTTGCCACATGTCTAGTTGCAATATTCTCACTCAAATATCTGGATAATTTAGTTATGTTTATTATATACTTAGAAGATGAAATTAAGACGAAAAATGGAGTCATGATCTGCTAGATGGAGTGGGGATGGGATGATTTCAGCCTGCCTTTAGCCATTTGCCTCTGTCATCAATGGAATGGGGAATAGGAACTTTTAGAGCAAGTTGTCCCATTCAAAATAAGCCTTTGAAATGCTTTTCAAAAGTGAGATGTCTTGTCTGTGGAAGTTTCACTGATATCCATTTTCCAGATGAATACAATTAGCTACGTTGTAGGCCAGAGGAGAACACAGAGGCTCATTGCACAGCCTTAGTGGGCCAGGTACAGGCAGTACCAAACAAGCTTCTTATTTAAGTGGCTTCTGAGAATTATCAAGGTGTCTGCTTTTCTAGTCCTGCACCTTGAGCTTGGCAGAATTATCAGCATTTATAGGATTCCTTTGTCTTGCCTTTTGATACTTTGAAATGTGCAAAGGGTGTTCACACTCTGTATGAGGGGCTGCATGGTGGAAAGCATTTTCACAAAGGTCATCTTTACAACATATCTAACTGTGGGTGACACTGGAGGAGATTTGGATGGCTATTTCAGATTCACAGCCACTCATCTAAAGGCCAAGTGGAATCGTGGAGTTATCAAGCCTTGCCTTGCATGGCACAGGTGGCAACACTTTATGTATTAAGTAGGATGAGGATTTTCACATTGACAACTGTGTAAGGTTTTATTCCTTGTTTTCTTTAATACTCCATGGTTTGTTCCATTCTGCAGCCCTTCTCTTTTCCATTGCTCTTTGCCTTTGCTTTTCAAGCAGCAGAAATTTCCCATTCTCTGTCCTCTACAAGGATCATTTGTTATCACAATGCCCATGGATGAGTCTTCGTCTTCCTGGTCCCTCTCCTCCAGGGACCACCAGCGCTTTCAAGCTGCAGCTGGAAAAAGTTCTTTCAGTCTCTACTACTACATCCCTGTCATCGGCACTTAGCTCATTTATGAGTGTGTGAGATGTTTGTGTACAGCACAGCATTTTTACTGAGAGGTGAAGGATAAATTCTACATGACACCAAATGAGACAATTAAACCTTAGAGTTCTTTTAATAATACCTTTTATCTAAAAATAGTCATGCCGTTATAAGGTTATTGAAAAACAGTTACAAGAATTAATTAGAAAACTATGCAAAGACTGTATTATACATTTATCTTTGTGTAAAGATTTGGATCTTAATATTTAATCATTCATCTGTAATAATAAATACTTGACTGAGAAATTAATTTCTGCATAGCGTTGAAGAATTTACTCCTAAATTCAGCTTTAGGTTCACAACAACACTTTCAATAATAATGTCAATAAAGGTGCAGCAGTAATGATGTACATCATTAATATACATCATTAATGTACATGAATGGTAATGTACATTAAGGATGTGTTTGAATGAGCATTCAAAGAAGACATTCCAATATTCTGAGAGCTCCAGTTTCTGATGTAAATAATTACTTTTCTTTTTACAAGGAATGAGACGTGTCAGGTTAATGAATTCTTTTTGCCTGACTTAGTTTTAGTGGACATTTTCTTATTTGATTGATTACAATGAAAGCCATGATTTACCCACTTCCTATAACTATCCTTTCACTAATTGCACCTGGCAGTGTGTAGATAAAGAGAACCAGGAAGATAACAAGAATAAGCAGAATTATGCCAATGATGATATACTTCTTGTAATTCCTCCAGATCAGATGATACAAACACTTGAAAGGGTTTACAAACCAAGAGAAGGATGTGTCTGGTCGGCTAAAAGGGAAGAAAGAAAAAGAAAATATTTTGTTAAGGCAGATCCATCTCTTTCCAAAGTTATCCCACTGCAAAATATATATTTGAGACAAAAAAGGACCTCTAACTCCTTGGAACCCACTACAGAGATTAAATGGAATATCCACGAGTCTCACAAGATGTTGGGTCACTTTTCTTCCACCCATTTCCAAACCAAGCTCCACACACAACTTGCAATGAAATTCCAACTCACACATCACAAATACTTCAATTTATGTCATGATATAGGATGCAAAATTGAAAACAAGATCAGGATAAACCCTAAAGAAGAAATGCAGGCATCATGAACTTGAGTACAAAAGCTTTCTAGTAATTTCAAGGAATTTAGCATCACAAAAGTGGTAATGAGCCACTACAAAAATCTGATTGCACAGTGATAGTCACGGTGCCATAATAATCAGAGCCAGCTCAGGTTGGGCATGTGGCCCAAAATGGTGTATTGTCAGAAGGAAATTTAAAACAGATCTCATGAAAACAGGAAATGATGAAGTGAAACCCAGATGGTTTGCCTATGTACATAAAGAAGAGCCACCTTCTTCCAGTGGATAATGTCTGCATCCCACAATCAAAGTTTTTTCCAAGTGTTGCCCCGTGTTGTGTTCTCCTCCTTACCCAGAAGTTTCTTCATACTGTACAACAAAGCTGACTGCATACAGAGAGGAAAACAATGCTCTATTTAGGAAAGATGTTGGCCTGGTCTCTCTTTTGGCATGACACCTGGACTGGGAGGTGCTGTGTTGCTGGTCCAACAGCTCTACTCACGGCGGCATCTTCCAGCTCTTTCTAAGGGATGACCTGGGGCATGCAGTGGTGTGGGGCAACATTAACACCTGCAAAACTGGGGCAGGTTGTCTTTCTTATCCAATGTCACTGTAATTGTGCAGATGGTGCAGCAATAAGGAGAATAAAATTAACTGAGGGTCACAAAACTGTGGCCATGTCTCACTCCATAAAGGTGTCCCAGGAATTTAAGCAATGTCTTATCTGAATGCTGAACTCAGCATTCGGCCAATGGAAGTAAATGCCAATGTGACAGAAAGTCTGTAAATGTAAAAGGCCAACTGAATACCTTTTAATGACAGACTGGCTTTTTATTGAGGAGGAAATGATTCATAAATAAATCATCAAATTAGCCCTCCAGGTAAAAAGGGAAAAATTAAAAAGGGTAAAAATTAAAAAACTGGACATTCTGAAGATTAAAACTACTTGAGTAACAAGACCCTTAGTCTGCATGTACCACCTGCTTGAGGACTTTTCATAACCTTTAAAGGCTGGGGAAAAAAAAAAAGAAGAAAAAGCCAGACTGTTGCTTATTTAATTTGTTTCCTTTGCAATGTAGGTAATAGAACTCATTATCAGTTATAGCAGTGTATTTATTATAATAGACTGCATCCGGAAAAGCTTCATGTCTTGATCAGCAGAACTGAAGAGATGAATAACCTCATAGTGCTTTGGCCAGCAGGAAATTACACTCATGCAACCTTATTCTTGGTTTGCATGTTTCTCTCGCTAGTTCACAGACATTTAATCTTGTTCTGCCTTTGCTCTGGTACATTAAAGACTCTACTCCAGTCTATAACCCCTAAAAAATATTTTTTTTTGTTTTGAAATTATTTTGTTTCTTAATGAAAAAGAATAATTTCATTAAACAATCTGAAAATTCTTCTGCTTCTCTGGGTGCTCCTACATGATGAGCAAAAAAAAAAAAAAAAACCAAAAACAATAGAGTGAATCTATAGTACTGGCATAGAGATCTGGAGGTCCTGAGAAAAGAAGTCCTTGAGCTCCAGTCCTTCCTGAAGGGAATTCATTTGAAGGGTAGAAAAAATTATTTTTTATCTCCCAGTTGATTGTGACTAGTCTGCATGTATGAAGTATACATTGCGTCACCTGGGACCACTGAACCAGTAAACTTTAATATCTTTAAATTTTAATGAAACTGAGGCATGCTATGTCTTCAACTGTTAGTTTATTTTCTTTCCAGTGAGTGAGTGTCTAGCTAAAATAATTTTTACTATTCACATCCTGATATTGCCTTAGTACCCTTAAGATTTATTCTGCCTAATTTTAAAGCTTAGGTGCTCAGTCTGATCCTTCATGGGCTGTCTGCATGGAGAGAGGAAGGACCTTCAGGAGGCCAAGTAATCTCTTTCCCAAGCTCATATTTTAGGGTATGTGTGGTAGGTAAATGGGATGACTCCTCCACCTGTACCATGAGCAGCTACAAAAAGAGCCTGAATATTTTGCTTCTGAGAAGGCAGTGTCAAATGACACTATCCCCACCCTACTTTTGATTTAATTGAGGCATATATCTCGATCAAAAGTAGAATTACATTGAGCCATATGTTGGCTGTGTATTCACACCACAAAGACCATTGATTACTCAGTGCAAGATCTGGAGGAAGACTCTGGGTTTGTGGCTTCTGGGTCAAAACACCTCCAGGTTGTGCAGCAGAGAAAAGCCCAGGTGTCACCAGACTGGTGACAACTTTTTGGCCCAGCAACACATTTGCAGATAAAATGCCCTTAAGCTAAAAACACAGGGAGCTACAGACAGCCATGGGCGCAGGGGCTGAGTCTCAAAAAATGAGAGGAAAAGGAGACAGTGCCTTGTGCATCCTATTGGCAACCTTCTGGACATTTAACTTGACACTCCCACTTAAAACTCCCTAGGCTGATTGCTTTCCCCCACATGTATTTCAGAGCTATCCCAGTCCTCTCTCCTCTGAAAGAGGTGCTTTAGTTTCCATTACTGGGAATCTTTCAAGCAGACACTTGTCAGGCAAAGCTCATCCTGCCTTTGGGTAAAGGTGTTGGGTGAAGTGATTGATTTAAGTCTTTCCAAGGCTAGTTTTAAACAATGCTCTGATACCTCTGATCTGATAATTCCTTTGTTCTGCTTTCTTCTTTCTCATGTTTATCCTGAGATGTATCTCAAACCAACAAAATTAAACAGAATGTGTAATGATTACTTTTATGACTAGCAATTGAATTTTAGAAGTGTTGGCAGCAGGAAATATAACATCAATTTCTCTCACTCTTTTTTTTTTATCCAGCTCATAAAAAATCTGCTCAAGTGTTTTAGTAGAACAAAGCACTTGAGCCAAAATAGATTAAAAGTACTTTTTTTCTGAATGCAAAAAACTCACCTGACACTTTTTTAATGTGACAAAGACTGAAAGATAAACTGCTCCTTCTAGATCATTTGCCTTTGTTAAAACCCTTAAAATGTCCTCATTAAAAGCCTTATGATGAAAAATAAGCATCTTCATTCTTTGAGTATGAAGTATAATAAAATTAGAGATGGAAGTCTCATCCTTCACGTGTCTAAAGAAGGGCAATGATGCTGGTGGAAAGTCTGTAGCACAAGTCTTGTGAGAAGCAGCTGAGGGAAGTAGAGTTGTTTATTCTGGAGAAAAGAAGGCTTCAGAGGAGACCTTATTGCTCTTTAAAACCACCTGCAAAGAGGTTGTAGCCAGGTGGGAATTGGTCTTTTCTCCCAAGTAACAAATGACAGTATGAGAGGAAAACAACCTCAAGATGATTCAAGGAGGGTTTAGACTGTGTATTGGTGAAAAATTTACTGACAAAAAGGGCTGTCGAGCATTAGAACAGGTTTCCCAGGGAAGTGGTGGAGTCACCCTTCCTGGAGGTATTTAAAAGACATGTAGATGTCATGCTTAGAAACATGAGTTAGTGATGGAAGCGCTGGATAAATGGTTGGACTCAGTGATTCTAAAGATCATTTCCAACCTAAATTACTCTATTATTATTATAATAAATATAATGCATCTAACCTTTATAGGTGACCAAACTGAGATGTTGACTGTAGGTGTAGACTGTGATGATTTAAGATATTATCACGTGCCAGGTCAGCTATGGAATGAGCTCATGTGTGAATTCCAGCTGAGAACAAATGCTCAGCAATGCAATTTATTTGGGCTTCCAGAGGAAGATATTTCAGCAAACCTGAAAGGTGTTGCCAGCAGCAGTGCCAGCCACCAGGCCATGCACAAGCTGGACAATTACTTGCTGAAGGCTGCAGCAGGAAAGAGAAGAAAATCCAGGGGACCAGCGAAGAGGCGTCCTGCGAGGAGGTCAGGTGGTTGCCCTTTCCCATCTCCTGCTGAATGCCCCTGTCCCAGCATGTTTAATGAGTGTGCTCCTACTCACTTGGGTTTTTCCAAGGGCTCAGGCTCCTTCCGAGCTTTGCCTACCGGATTCTTCTCAGCTTCTTCTGCTGTGACCAAGTGAAACTCAGCTTCCACCTTGCCCTGGATCAGAGAGAAAATACGTAAGCATCCAGTCCTGGGTTATTTTCACTAATTCACAGCAGGATTTGTCTTGTGGAGAAATGATGGAACCAACTGAGGGCAAAGGAAATTGGTTAAGGAAAATAAGATAGTCTTTGCAGTTGAAGAGAAAGCACAAGGGAAAACCCAGGCACAAATTTCTGACTTATGTTCAAGGACTTAGGAAAGAGAGGTCAGATATTTTCTTCCAGACTCATAAATATATTTTCTGCCTCTTAAATTATAACATAATTCCTCTGAAAAGACATGCCTTCTATCTATCACACACATCCTGGCAGGGCTGAATGTCTGAGCTGGAAGCTGTGTTGCTGACATGGACCAGATGTAACCCACCAGCAGGGGGAAATTCAGCCAGTCACAAGTGCTGGAGCCATCGAGCTATGGGGTCTCAGCTCACAAAAGGAAGATGGGATTTAAAGATTCCAGTTACAATTCAGAGTGGATAAATCAAATCAGCTTTATGGAATCTGTGATGGATGAAAAACAGACAAATGACTTTACATTTATTTGCAATTTTCCTACCCTATAACTTTGTGGATGGTATTAATCTGAAGTGTTGATCTATGTCCACTGGCTGTGATTCAGCACAGAACAGGGCTGAAAGAAGGATGCCAATAAAAGTCATAAATGTTGAAGCAAGGGAGAGATCAAAGTGGACTGGGAGAAAGGGAATCAATTATACTAGAGATGAGAATAGGGAAGTAAATTTGGGATTTGGAAGTGGAGTTCATTCACTAAATCCATAGAAAGTACACAGTCAGCTTCAAGCTGAATAAGGCAATGAACTTGAAGATGGTACTTTTCATCAAAACATTCCTTTTGCTGGAATAGACCGAAATGTGAAGGAATGGTGAGCTTTAGGAACACCAATAGACAATCAATGAAAGTCTAGAGATGGGAAGAAACCCCTAGAAAAGCAGGTGAATTTATAGAAGGCTATACTACTGGAAATGAGTAGCTGGTAGCTCTTGGTCTGTGTTCCCCTAGGGAACTGAATGCACCTGAAAAGGCACTTTAGTGCTCAGTTACCTGGGTTCTTCTGAACCAAATATATGGAAAACCACCAAAGCATTGAGAGGAATCTTACAGATTACCAGTGGTGATTGTTCAAAATCCAAAATTAGCATGTTAGTCCCAGAGAAAAGTTGTTCATCTGTAGTGAGCTGCTTACCGTGAGCTCCCCAGCCTTGATGAAGGGCCACCAGCCTCTGATGCGCTTCTGCTGAAATATGGAGATCTTGTTTTCTTCACTTGCTGCCACAACCGTGCCTAGGTCACAGCTCTTGGCTGTCTTTGCTGCTCGAGGGAAGCCATTCAGGTCTAGTTCAAGAGTGCCTGGAGGAAGAAATAATGTGACAACACTCAGGGACCAGACAGACACAAAGACATTCAAATAGCAGCTTCCAGATGAGATCCATAGAGGAATTTAGAAGCTGAGGATCTCTCTGTACTGTCATTAGCTCATCTGTATTGCCCTGGCATTCTAATCTGATTTCTAATTATTGACTTTACGAGAAATGTGTAAGTTTGCAATGTGGTGCTTCATAAAGAAAAAAGTGAAAGTTGGGGCTCAGACACCACTTTGTGCATACCTCTGCAAAACACAGGTCTGGTAAGACCTCGGATGAAGTTCAGGCAGATCCATTGCACACTTACCCAAGAAATCATCTGAAGAGAGTCTTTCGAAATCCCACACCTGAAGCACCAGCTCAGCAGGTATTTTGCGTTCTGTCTTTTCTAAGGAAAATATGTTTTCTCTTTTAGTAACCACTATCTGTTTCTCTGCTGGGAGATAGTGGAACGGGAACACAAAGCGCCAGTTGAAGTTGCCCTCTCCTGTCAAGGAATTGTAATGTACATCTGTCTCCTGTTTGTCCTCTTCCAGGCCCTTTATCCACCTACAGCAAGCACACAGTGGAAAGCATCACTGTCACCAGGGGATCTTGAATTGTGATTGTCATTTGGTTACAGGCCTGACCATTTACTAATTCCTCCCTAACCAGTAAGAGGCAACACAGTATTCGAGACTGTGACAGGCAACAACAACCCTGGCTTGGGGATCTTGGGACACAGGCTGCTGTAATGACCAGTGGTGATCAAAACCTGAGAATGAGAACATGGTTGTTATTTCAATCAGACCCCAAAGTACCACTTGGCCAGTACCAGTCTGCTATTGGCCAGGACATTTCTCTTCTTTGGGACAGGCAGTGGTGAAAGCATTAGTTGTTTACCCAGCACTAATCACCCTGTATTGATGTTTTGCCACACTAATAAATTCTGTGTCGCTGTCCCAAGATTGATATCAGTGCTCAGTATTAGAGCCTAAATTTTTTGCAATTGCTGTTTGAAAGTATAAACATGGTCTTAGTATGGCTGGAGAAGTCTCTCGGTTTGTTTTTTTTTTTTGTGATTTCCTCTTGGTTTCTGCTACAGTGTGCACATTATCAGATGTGCTGTGGTACAAAGGACAACAGTCTCGTAAACATAATTTTCTCATCTGAAGAGAGGTAATGATCCAGCGAGGTAGGTTTTAGTTATGTAGATGATTTATCACACCTTGAATAAAAATTAGTCTTTTTGTGCTGTTTCCAAAGAGCAGTGTTTCCCCTGCAACCCCAATATTTCAAAAAGGGATTGTGAAAAATGGTAACAATCTGAAACACGGCACTGCCCCAAGTGCAAATCCATGCCTGGTGACAGATACAGTGCCACATGCACTGTTTGAGCATAATAAGATTTGTGTCTTCATCATTAAGGCACAGAAGCAAAAAGTTTCTCATTCCTAGCTTCTCTGTCAGACCACTCTGGCACTGATGGTGATGTTCTCATCGCATAGCTCAGCACAAAGGCTGGGTCCCTATTTAATTCCTCAAATTCGTGTTCTCAAAGCTTCTCTGCTACTACTCTGAACTCAGGATTTATATTGGCATATTAAACTTACTCTCTAGGAGTGGAAAAATGGCAAGAAATCTAAGACTACTCTGGTACCTGAGATTTTCAGTACTTTGTGCTACCACTTAGGCCCATTTTTTCCTCCGAGCTCTCCCTGGTACCTGCATTCAAATCCTGCTCAGAAGCAGAAAGTGCAAAGCAGTATTCCAAAGCCAGCAAAGAATTAAGAAATAACCTGCTACGATCTCAGGAAAGGAAGGAGATGAAGAGCAGAAAGTGCCCATGTGATGTTCTCCTCAGCATGACCATGGTCATTCACCCACACACACTCCTCCCAAGAGGTCAGAAAATATTTCCAACAGAAATAGCCTGGCAAACACCTGCTTTCTTATTTTTAATGTGGTTATAATGCTCTTTTCTTTGATTATGTCAAACCTCTCTGCACCTGTGCAAGCTCTTACTGTTCAAGTTCTGTAAGTGTTTGATCTCTGTGCTAAACTGTGAGCTTGGTGCTTGTTGTGTGCCATCTCTGCCTGAGCAGGAACTAACAATTAGTGTCATTTTAGTTACTTGATTTTCAGAGTAAATGAAATAGGAAAAAAAGGAAGCAGTATCCAAAATGGATGAGTAATTTTGTCAGGCATTTAGAGCAAAGTGCCAAGGTCACTGAATAGTTCAGCAAACATTCTCACAACATAAGTTTTCCCTCTGATTTTTGAATAAAATATTGCATGCTATTTTGAAGACAAGTGTGAAGAACTTACCCTTTTATATAGATATCACTTGATTTTTGCCCCGTAAATATATTTTCGTCTTCTAGAATTACGTCCTCTGTATTCCAAATAATTACCCTCAGTTCATATCTGAAAAAGAAAAAAGGATTAGTGCCTGTCTAGTCAGGCACTAATGCCAGTCTTTATCAAATTGCACTTTAATAAAATGAGAAATATTGTATTTGTACATCAGTTTCAGGCTTCTTCTGTTTACAAGAGTCTACTGATAGAGAGGGGATGTTGGTTCCCCTCAGCTCATGGAGTGTAACGGACAACAGCAGAGGTCACTCCAGCTTTGGAGGGATGGAAAATTCCTTGCTTTTTATATGCCTGTTCATTTTCAACTCTTTTCAGAAAAATACTGCAGTGGAACAAGGCAAAGTTGATCTGAAAAACTTCATCAGAGCAGTCTCCAAAACAGTGATCAGCTTGCTAATAAAGAACAGAGCTCCCTGAAAGGTCCTTTTTAGAAGAAATGCCTAAAAATTGCATTTTATGCAATCTAGGGAATTAAAAGGGAAGAGGACTGCTTGGAGATATCTCCATTTAAATAGGTACAATCATCTTTAGAAACAAAAGTAAAAGGAATTAAAGTTTCTCCATCCTTTCCACTCCCTATATGGAAAAATTTATGGTGGTCATTCCAAAGCCCTCAAAACTTGAGTTGAAATACAGATATTGCAGGTGGCATAAAAATTTAATACTGAAAAATTTAGGTATTCCTTGAGTCATTTTATGAACAGTAAAATACATAAAAAAGACAAACAAACTATGTTTTGTAACACCAACATACAGTTTCCCTGATATGACATGTTTTGTCTTGGAAATAGCCTCAATCTCAGGGTGTGGAACAATTTGCTTCAGAAGTTACCAGAGACTCTACATCGTGGAGCTCTTAAGGATCTCCATGAAAACCAAGCCTCTGCAACAGCCAAAGCAACCTGAACCTGTAATACCCCACCTGAGTCTTGTTCAACCAAAGATTGTCAATAAGAGATGTTTTCACAAAGTGTTTGAAGTTTTATAGAGGCTGGAGCCTGTTTTGCTGGAGCCTGTTTTGCTGGAGCAAATATGCATTTGTGAGCAAGATGTGTAACTTGTGTCTACATGTACTGGGTTTTTTTCTTGTCATTTATGTTCAACAGTATTTCCCCCTGCTATAGTAGACTACAAAAATGGCAGCAACAATTTGGTTTTATGGGCTTGATTAGTTTTAAATCTTTTTGGATTGGAAAATGCTTGTTGTTAAGGAGTTTTATAGAAAGTTCTGGTCTGAAAGAAGTAATTGCTACATGGATTCTTTGTTTGTCAAATCAAATAATATAGGAATAGTACCTGATGATGTTTTAGACATGAAATTCTCAGGAAAGGCCTTACTAAAATGCAGGATGGGCTGAGAATTCTTTTTCTCATTTTTGTGTTTTCTTTACAATATTCAATTAGCTATGTGCAGTATTGCATGCAAAACAGCTTTAGGAAATGGGAGAAGGCTATTCCAAACAGATCTCTTCTGTCTGTTGCTGCTTTATGTGTTTCTTGATCTTATCCTTGAAAAAAATTGCTGGAAATCCAATACATGTAATGCTATTGCAGCAGATTAAAGAGCTCAACCAGGGTCGAGTAAGTTATCTCAGTGAAAAAGCTAGTGAAACCAGAATTAATTCTTGCAGCTCAACAAGTAGATGATAACATCAGAATTACTTGCCTCTAGCCATCTGCAATCTCTTTATTATAAACGATAAAGGGATAAAGGATATAAAAGGGTATCTTTGTAAGAGGTGTGTGACAGCCCTTGCTGAAAAATCACCAGCAGTTCTTGGAGCTGTTTAATGGGGAAAACCAAAGTAGATGCTCCTCTTTGACTCAAAGTTATGTGAACCTAAGAAAACTTTCCTCAGGACTGGAGAGGTTTGTTTTAGTGGTTCATTTTCTATTTATTTCCAGTTACTTAGGAAAGACTCAGTCTTTGAAAAGTTTTTGCCATTGTGGTGGGAGGAAAGCAGAGAGTATTACCCTTTGGGTTTCCTTGGTGAAATGTCCACAGGGGGTCCTGGCAGAGGCATATCGTTAGGAAACATGTCAACCCACATCTGTACACGACCCTTGAAAACAAAGAGATAAACATCCCTGTAACCCTATTTTACAGAGGCTTTAAAAGGCTTTAAATGTAGTTCTGACATCCAAAATCACCACTTCCTCTACAAGCACCAACCAGCTCAATATCCTAAAACTGTGATTTAATCTAAGAACTTCCTATGCAATATCTTTCTCATGCACATGTTCTTTCAATCTTTCAGGTATTTGGTGAAGTTGAAATAGAGCTCAAACACTGTCAGCTTCAAGGTAAAATCCATGCAAAAATAGTATGTGATGAACAGAAAAAAAAGAGAACCAAGGTTTAGGTACAAATATAGGTTTTGTTAACTTAATAAAGTAAAGCATCTAAAAGAATGAAAATCTGCAGTTACACCTTGTGTGATTACTGAGTATTTGGGTAAGTGGCTGTGTACACACATGGGGGACAGTTTCCAGGTTGATAATGTACAAAGTCTTGCATTTGGTGCAACACAGGTGCTGACTCTGAAGGTTTGCAGTTACAAATAGAAACCACAATAACTGGAGGAGATGAAAACTGCTTCTGGGTCTGCCATCACCACCACCTCTGAGCTGCTCTACCTGTTCCATGCCTGGCTTATCTTTATGATACAGAGGCCGAGTCTCAATGTGCTCTGGGACCAGTTTGTAGCCAGCTCCAGGGATTTCTTCCCAAGCACGTAAAACCTTTAAGGAGAGATGTTCGTATGATTCAACTGGTTCCTCTATAGGAAAGAGTAAAACAAAAAGAACAATGAGAGCTGAATTTTAATATTGAACCCCTTGGTAATATGTTTCATTACTTATTAGAGGTACTTATTAAAAATGGCTTGAGTTAAGAAGAAGGTTTATGTATTCCTGCTAAATAAAGAAGGGCCTTGAAATGCTTCTAATTTGCATAAATAAGGGGACCCACTAGGTTAATTAGAAGATTAGCACTCAGACAGCAGTTTTCCAGTAAAAGAAAGCAAATCATTCCACTACCTCAGCAGCAGTTTTTAACAGGAAGATAGAAGAAACATGTTAGCTATTCTTTTGACAGAAAATTGCAAAATTTTAAAGCCGCTGGAAGATGTGGAGACTTGGATTTGACAAAGCTGACAGTAAATAGGCACTAGGAGTTAACTGTGCCTTCTTTTACTTTGTTATGGCAACAGCAAATACTGCCTTAGAGAATTTAATCACACCTCAGAGGAAGAGAGTTGAAGTCCATGGGCAAGAACATTTCCCCTCCTGACCCTCTCAGCACTGGGACAGTGGCCACTGGAAGAGATACCCAGAGAATCCCAGAGAATGGCACCTCAAGGAAGGACCAGTGCTAATATTGAAAGTAGCGTGGATGTAAGAAAGCAGAGAAAGCCCTTTGAGCTCTTGAGCCTCTCTTTCCTCCCTTTTTGTGTGGGCTTCACACAAAAGGAGCCCAGACTTTTGACAAGTGATGTCTTCTAGATTAGAAGTCCCCAAGTGAGAAGAAGGTTAAGATTTATTTGTGTCAATAAATTGTTATCACTTTTCCTATGCGTGTTGCTATGTCTGAATTACTGATCATTGGCAAAACACTAATTTGGAATTTTAACAAATTTTTAATTTTAAGTCAGTATTAAACCCTCTCTAATGACTCAGAGAATGAGGAAGGATGATCCTGTGGTTCCCTCTTGTGCACCAACATCTAATTGTAGCCAGCTAAAAGCAAGGTCTCTAGCTGCTATTCAGCCAGGCAGCCTCAGTAACAATGACACAGATTATCCTACAATATCTTGTATCCTCCCAAAGACACTTTTCTGAAGATTTTTTTTTACCTCTGAAGATGCAAATTTCTTCCCATTGGCTACAGGTAGTACTAGACTATCTAGGAGTAGTGGACAGGCAGTTGGACTAGATGATTGTTGTAGGTCTCTTCCAACTGGACTATTCTTATCCTATCCTATCCTATCCAATCCAACTTCTTTGTTCCTAGAGCAAAGTTAAATTTTTCCTTCCCTTGCAAGTTAAAGCTGGATGGAAAATTATAATTTTCTCCACCTGTACAGTGGAAATGGGACTGCTTTTCCTTTTCAGTATTGCTCTAGAGCTCAAATCTGCGGCCTTTGTTATTTTTACAGATCCAAGTGATGGCCACCACAGAAATCCATCAGGAAATGTACTTGTCAGAACAGCAATCTGGATAGAAATTATGTAAAGACTGCATGAGATAAACTATTTCTGTACAATACTGAAAAACTTGGGTGCATAAGTCCTTTGGTCTTTGCCATCTGGTTCTATATTTCCTTGCTTCTAATTTCCATCATCTTTTCAACACTGGTTTGACTGAAGCTCATTTTAGTGAACCAGAATTTTGATTGAGACATCCTGTTGCTGGTAGTCACACAGTCATCTGCTAGTGAGGAAAACAAACAGCAATACTGGAGTCAAAAAATCTCTTTCAGGCCAAGAAACCAAAAATGGATCAACAAAAATGGATCTCCCTTCAACCGTGCTTCCTTGGCAGCCTTCCACTCAAGGTGTGAGCTGTATTTTGTAGTTGGCAAGAAGAATGTGGTCAAAGACAAACCAACACTGATAAGGGAGTGGAGGTTTTCTTACACTGCCACAGTGTCCACTACTGTTTCCAAGACCAGCTCTTTTCACTCCCCTTGAAAGGCTCCATCCTCGCATCTCTTTTCCTTATTCTAAGTACAAAACTAAGTCATAGAATGGTTTGGGTTGAAAGGAATGGAAGGAATGTTCAAAGGAAATCTTGTCCATCCCCTCCTCCACCATGGGCAGGGTACCTTTCACTGATGCCTGTCCCACTCCACCCTAACGTGGTTTGGACACTCCAGGTCCCAGTTGCTTTGACCTCTTTTTAACCTGGGAGCTCTGACAGTAAGTTCTGTCCTGCCATGTGGATTCATGAACCTCACAGACACCTGGATTTGCAGAGTGCTATGTCAATGCTTCAGAAGGGGAATCAGCATGGCAGTAACCAAGAGAAGGAAAAAACCGACAGACAGGAAAGACAGGTAGGTAAAGTAGGACTGGCAGATAAGTGGCCTGGAATATACCTATGGTCAGAGATTTGTCTGACCTTGAGTAACTCCCTTCAAAACAGTATTTCCCTTCCCTCCACTTCTCACTTCTTGTGTCTGTCTATTCCAGTGTTTTAATTTAGACAGAGAATACATTTTTTGAAAGACTCTTCCTGACTTCCCACGCTTTGATATTCTGTGGGGAAGGATTTCAGAGCATGCACAGACAACACAAAGCCAAAAGACATGTACCAAGAGGGTCTCCCACACTCCAACCAATCCTGGACATCCCATCCTTGGGATCAGGTAGGAGCTAGTCCAAGGTATTCCCCAAAAGCCATCATGGGGATGTCAAGTCATCAGCAGCAACTGTTTCACTCTACAGATTCTTTGCAATTAAGCTACAGCAAAAGCTAATACAGACACAGCCTTCATTGCCAGAGTTACATGAGCGTTTAAGAGCAGATACAGGCTCCAGTAATCTGACTGGAGAGTTCATAGCACAACAGGGCTCCAGCTACACCTTGGCAGGCTCCTGGTACTGCTACAATGCAAAGGAAGGATGCTGAGCTGCTCCATTACCATTCTCATCTTCTGTGAAGACTGTCTGTCCCTTGAAGATTTTTGTTCCTACTTGTATCTCCCCTGGCCGCATGAAGGGTCCACTTATTCTGTAGTCCTTGCACAACTTAGTGAGGATCTCACTTGGCTTGGTTGCGTCTCGCCATGCATTGTATCCTTCTCTGCAAGGAGAGAACAGAGTGAAGCAAAATGGGTGAGGTTTTCCTTCAGAATAGTGCACTGACAGACCAGGAATTTCCATGCAGAGATTCGCTTTGTGGTCAGTGGCCCTGATATCTGCTCAGTCAAACTTTTCCTTTGTCCAGCACTGCTTCTTACTTGAGACACTGCTTCTGTCTGCTAAGGTCCTGGGAGATCAACCACCTCTTATAACACAGGAGAGGCTGAGGCACCCTTGCCTACAGCTTAGATAAAGTAATAGCATGGGTATGCTTCCCTTGAGGAAAAGGAACAGAGCTTGTTCCCTGTTGTACCTAAAAGATTTGAGTTTATGTGTACTGCCTCCATTCAAGGAGAATTACTCTGCTCCCAGATGCAAAGGCCAAGCTCAGGTTATCTGGGACCTGTAATAAGCATATGAAGAAAAATCTCACACTGGAGATTGAGCTGGCAAGGGAAGCTTTGGGGTTTGGCCTGGATTTGTTCCTGGATTGCTTTTTGACATTGTGACCCTTGGTTTGTAGCTAAAATGAGAAACAATCATAGAAGAGCCCCAAACACACCACTCCCAGGTTAGTGCCCCACCCCAGGGCAGTGAGTTATTTTAGATTGGCTTTCTCTGGATTGATTATTTTTTTCTCCACAAGGTCTGTGAGCGTGCAGCTGTCTGGCAGGGACCAGGAGCTCAGCCTCACTGCCCCACAACTCACCCCCTTACAGAGGTCATGTCAGCAGCCTCTGCTCCTGCTCCACCCAGTGCCACCCCAGTGCCACCAGCCTTGCTGCAATCACTCCAGCTGCAGCTGAATGGCAGAGAGCAAAGTAGATCCCTGGCATAATTTCTCAGAGACATTTTTCCCATTTGCCCTTTATGCCTTTCCAAAGGCAGTTTATCAAGCAGGTATGTTATAAACATCAGCTGTTTACTACCTAAAATATTTCTTGAACCAACAGTGCTGTTAATTTAAAAATATCCACTTCCCACTGAGGTTGGCAGCTACCCAAAGCCACCACTAAGCTTTTTGGTGAATTTTAATTAAAATACCCCCTGTGACACTTTTGTGTTGTAGAAAGCATAATATCTGGAACACATCTGTAATTTCTCCTTCAAGTCACTCACTGTGAGGTCTGTTGCAGCCTGAAGAATTACTTACATTTCATACTGACTCTGTAACCCACAGGTAGCTCGATGTCTGCTGTAGAAACGATTCTCCAAATCAATTTTAGTCTCTCCAATAAGATCATCTGTCCCAATGAAGTCGTGGTCATAGATCAAGACTGTGAGCAACGAATCCTTGGGGAACGTAGCTTGGATTTCAAATGATCTACAGGAAAAATTGAGACCTACATGAAGTCAAATCAATTTCGAAGCCTAAAAGATTAGGCTAATTAATGCCATGTAAACAGTGTGTGAGTGGTGTCTCTTCTAATACACAGTGGGTTTTTTTGGTAGTGCTTTTTGCTTCAATTAAATATTTGAACGTGCTGGAAACACACAGTGCAAAAGTATATTCTTTCTCCAGCTTCCCTAGCATCTTGTGTACTGTCCTAAGATTGTTCCTACAATCCTGAATCCAGTAAGGAAAATATGGCTCTATGTAAGGGTTCTCACACATTTTTCAGAACACCCAAAAGGGACATTTAAGTCTTTTCTGTTTTCTTGCAAAAACTGCAGGTTAAGTATTGAATATATGAATCTGGAAGCACCTGACAAAATGATCAGGCAAAAGTTTTAAATAAATCTCAAACAGGCAAAGATAAGAAATCCCTTTTCACTTGGTGCATTTTTCAGGAATCAGTATTGTTGAGATGTTATGAGAAGTTGAAAAAATAAATGTGATTGTAGAAGAATTTGACAAATTAGTGAAAGACAGAACATCCTGATCACCACAACACTGGCTCCAGATTTCTCCAAAGCACAGAAAAAAACCTGAACTTTGTCTCCTGAACAATGAATTTTCTACTTTTCTCCCCGTTCTAGAGGTCTTTGAGTCCAAAATAGCATAGTTTCTCTATCTTAATGTTCTTCCACCCCAATTCCAAATATTTTCAACCTTCTTAAATTAGGGAAATATACTAGAAAAAAAATCACAGCCATTAGCATTAAAAATATAAATAACTATAAAGCATTGATAATACAAACTGGATATCTACTAACAGCTTGCTCCTGGCTCCCCCATTCAGAAGGCTGTCTGAGTTCAAAAAACTCATGTTCTAGAATTATGAGATTTATTTAGCAATCTATTGAACCTGAAACAGCAACAAAGATTGTGAAATCACACTTTACTGTACTTATATTTATTTTGCTTTAAACTTAATGATTGTATTAATTTTCACGGACAATTACCATTTTTGTCTCATTTCCTCTCACACATCATTTTACAAAACCTCTCACAGATTGCATTACTTGGTATGTTTTGACAGGTATGAAAATGAAATATTTTATTATCATACAGTGTGGCTCCAATTCTCAACATTTTAACCATCAGAATTACCAAACACCCAAACAGGAAGAAATCAGAATATAGCAAACACTTAGTAACAGCAACAGTGGTAGCAAGAGAAAAAAACACAAATTACACTGGATACAAAAATAAGTCATCACCGACCTTCCAAATATAGGGTTTAGCTGCTTGGGGATGTAGTTTTCCCTGTCTTTAATTTCTGTGTTGCCCAGCCTCAGCACAATGTAGGGATCTGACTTGCCATCTGGATCAGCTGGGCTGAGGTTAAATGCCTGTTAAGAAGAAAAATTGTGTCCTCAAGAAGTTTGCTTAAATACAGCAGAGTTCCTTCACAGGATTATGATTTTCCTGCCCAGTCCAGGGTATTCTGGAACTTCAGGGGCTTTGCCTGCCTCATGTAATGTAAAATTTGGCCTGTAGTTCTGTAGGCTACTAGGAAAAGCTGATCTGGAGAAGAGAGTTTGCAAACCTGAAGTGCTGTCCCATCGCTAAGAAAGAAAAAGCTGAGCAGGAGAAGCAATGCTAAGGAAGAAGCTGGCTGCACAAGTGCAGGTAGGATACAGGAAAGATTTACCCACAAATATTATTCCAGATCCTTGAAAGCTGCAAACCAATTCTTTATAGAATCACCGAATTGTTAAGGTTGGAAAAGACCTCTAAGTCTTTATATTCATTCAGGAATTAAAACAATCTCTTCATATTTTGTTGCCACAGTTTCTCTGCATGCCATCTTTCTGTCTTAGATTACCTGCAACTCTCTTATTTCTCTGAAATGGCAGTTTCTTTTACCCATTTTAACTCTCACACCATTCTCTCTCATCTTTTATTTCTACCTTTATTGACCCCAAAATTTATTCACGTGTAGAACTTCCATAATATGCTATTCACAGCCCCTCAGAAATACGCTACCATTTCCCCCTTACTGAGGTTTTGTTTAAATGTGTGGCATTTTGAACAACTCTACTCATTAAAACTGACTGCATTTGCATATTGTGGCTGGAACAGGTTGTCTATACTATGTTAGTTTTGCATCCAGAGCTTTCAGTTTGAACAAGTAAAGTGATTCTCCAGTCTTGCAGAAATCTCCAGATTTATTGTGAGGAATTTATATAACATTTTCTAGTCTCAACACCCATTTCTACAGTATGAAACATCATCTGAAATACGACCAGAAAAAAAACCAAACCCCATGAATGAGGATTTTCAGAAGCTTCACTGCAAAGACACTTAAAATAAACTGAGTCGAAAAGAAAAATCCAAGTTATTTCAAGGTTAAAAGGGCATCTGTCTACTTACTGCCACAATATAAACCCTGATGAGCACTTTGACAGAGTGGTTTGGGGGTATCCCTTGCAGGATGTGGGGTTGCCCTCCAGCCAGCAAGCTGCCATCCTCAGGGCTTGGGTATATGCAGAAGGAGCCCTGGAAATACATTGATTTTTATCTCCCTTGAAAACAGATCAAGTGCAATAAAAAACCAACCCTTTGAATGAAAAAAACATCATTCATGCAACTTATTTTGTGGTAGCCCTCATAGGGAAGCCAAGCTGCATTGCACTAAACATCACCTTTTAAAATGTCTTTTCTCTACAATATGGTACAATCATATCTAGATATTTACAAGGAGTATCTCCATGCCTGTTGACTATTTAAAACAAATACCTGTAGGTGTTCTAAAGCCAGTCTTCTTATCATTAATATTTTAAAAATAATATTTTGACCATAACTGTATATTGGAAAATTAATAATTCTATTGAGTAAGTTTTGTAACAGTGTGACAGGAATCCAACTGTGTTTTTGCAGCTCATATAAATCAACATCAACTCACATTTCTGAGTAGCTCATACTGCCTGAAAGTAACTAACAGGCTATTTGGACAGAAATCTTCATTGCAAGCTAATTGAGATATCACTGAGTTTAATCAGTTCCTCTAAATAACAAACAAATCCTAATAACATTACTCAGGCTTTGAACCTTTCACATTGCCTGATGGAGTCCTGGATGAGGCTGTAGCTGTGAGGGCCTACACTTAAATTACACAAAATTACATGTAAGGTTCTTTAACTGTGTAGAAACCAAGTTGCATTAGTGAAATCTAGACTACAGATATCTCTTCTTCCCCTTCAGTATTTTCAAACACCTTGTAATTCCTTATTTCAAAACAGAAGTGAACACCTGGTGCTGGGTGATGCTTTTTTTCTATCAGATAATGGGAAAGGAAAAAAACCTGACTCTAGATATAATAAAACTAATTCTATTTACAACAGACTTTCAATGTCTATTTCTCTCATCCCTGGCATACCTGAAATGTGTATTAAAAACCTAAAGTCTCTAAATTATTACCCATTTAATCAACATTAAAGCTTACCTTAAATTTTCCTATTATTCTGTCTTCAGCATCAGCATGAACTTCATCATTAGATTTTCCTCTTAAGAGCTGGAAAGTTTTCACCCAGTCCTCAAAGTTATTAAATTCACTCTCCAAGTCTCCTTCATAAATCTTTGAAAATAGAAGAATGCTTATATTTTGTGGTGCAGTGAATATATTTATAGCAACTTTTTTATTAGAGAACGAATAGAAATTCATTTTGATCCAAAATGCAGACTTCAATAAAAACCAAGGTTTTGCAGAAGTCCTTGAGGAAAAAGTAAATTCCTCATTTAAAACAGGACAAATTTTCTCCTCAACCAAAGTCTTTCCCCAACTATTAAAACAATACATTAATGCAGCAGGTGGGAGTGAATCTGGAGGGGCCAAAATGAACATTTGTGTGTTCACTTTGTTTGTGCGTGCACTGGTGTGAGTGAAAAATTGTGGATGTGCTGCTCTTTGCTTCTGATTTCATTGCTGCATTTGAACTGACCCATTCTATTGCGTTAATGTGTCAAAACTGAAAAGCAAAGCTGAAAATAATATAGTGCTGTGGGAACAGAGCTTTAGGATAGCTCAAAAGACCAAATAATTTTTCAAAGAACATGTTTTTTCAATACTCTTCCCCAGTAATTTATCAAGCGTGAAATAGAAAGGCCTATACTACTGCTATCTCCTAAAAATGGAAACAGCAGTTTCAAATTCCCATTTCTTCAGCTACAATCTAATCCAAACTGTCCTAATCTTTTCAAACCTCCCATCTCTCCAGACATTTTGCACAACCCATACAGTTTTCTTTGAATTCCTTCTATCATTACCCAACCAAATCTAATGTGAGCTGAGTATTATATCCTGTCAGGGAGGATGCACTGGCCATCACAGCAATGCTTTCCATCTCTTCTTTAAGACATTCTTAAGAGGCCACAATATTTCTAATATGAAGTCTGGGATTTCCAACTACAATATTTTACATGCAAACAACAAAACTGAATTTCACTGAAGTCTCTCTGGGTTTGTCTACATCAATAAATTTTGTGTCTAAGACCAAGTGGGCCACATCCAACCTATGAGACCCTGGTTTCCTCTGTGTCCCTTGTGCTAAAGGGCATTATCACTATAATTTACTGTGTTTTATTAACTTTAAAGTGTCTGAAATACATGTAAGAAGGGTTTGCCAAACCCAGCTGATGATGTCAAACTTTGGAGAGACAGTGAATAACAACAGCCTCACCTCAGTCTTACTTTTCTCTTACCTGCAGTGTTGCTAGATTTGGAGCTTCCTTCTGTACCCTTTTCAATGTCTTATCCTTCTTCTTTTTGTCTGGCTCATCCTCTATGATCAATGCTATGTGGTCAGAAGTCTGCTTATCTGCACAAATTTAATGACATCATGTATGTTTTAGTAAGCAAAGCACATAAAATGCTTCAGACAAGGATGCAAAATACATTTTTTAGAGTCCTCCTTGCTCTTTATTTATTCCTCTACTGCCAGACACAGGGATCCACTCTTTTACCACTTCTCCCAGGCAGAGAGGTGGCAATTTATGCTCTCTATGGCTACCAGTCTTTATAATGAGCTTGTTGGATCAAGTATGATGGAGTCCGGTATGACCCCAACCCTGATGGCCACCTCCCACTCCACCCTTTTCCTCCCTCTCTGACTCCTCCCCAATGCAAATAAATGGATCTTACCAGCTTTCACAAAAAATTTAAGGTTTATTTAAAACTGAAAGCTGTTGTTTAGGCTGACAGCTACTTCAGACATCAGGATGACCCAAGTCCTTCTCTGCTTAAAGATATCACAAAATAGGTGTATCTCACCTGGTGAAAGCCTAGAAGTGTGATAAATGGGGGGAGGTGCACCAGAATAAAGTCAGTTTCCAAACACTGAGAGAAGATTTCCCAACAAAAAGGGGGTGAGCCCTTAAAAGTTACACTGAGATGGTTCAGTTCTTTGACTGAAATCTGGATTTCGAGTTCACTTTACTTTCATTTTTAGTAGTTCCTCTGTGTTTAACAGCACTAAATATTTACAGTTACATGTTTCATGTCAGAGATGTCCTGTATGTATAACGCTTATCATCACAGGTGAAAATTTGTAACAAAAATGATCAAAACAGAATTGACAAGATCTGAAATCATCAGTCAGAACCAATATGACACAACTGCCTAAATAGCCTGTGGGTGGATGTCACAACTGTAAATGAACATCACATTTTGGTAGAACATTTTCTATGTAAATATTTTCTCCATTTGGACAAGTGAGCTTCACTCATAAACTGATCTCTTCCTTATCCCTCAGCAGCCCTCATGATCACTGAAGCACCCTTATCTGCTCTTCTCCAGATGATGTCATGTGATGTTTAGGTCATATTTTCCATTCAGAGCAACCTCAACACCCCATTTAAACCTTTAAATCACCTCAGTCACTGGGGAAGTGCAGTCAGCTCTGGCATGAAAAGATGATTGATTTCATTCTGAATAGCAGCTCTGTGTAAACAGTAAATATTTCTTTTTTTTCCCAGCCTTCTCAAGCAGCCATATTTGTCCAAAACTAAAATTTTCCAGAGTTAAGTTTGATTGTGGCAGGACCTGTTGAGCCATGGAATATATATGTATGGAGAGATACATACATAGGCACACAGAGCCTGTTTCTGGCCAATTCTTTTAGGTTCTTGTAGGAAAAAAAAAAAATCCTAGAACCTGAGCTAGACAAAACTTTCCAGCTATAGAAATAATACACATGATTACAAGTCTGCCAGCAGAAGCTGTTCCTACATCACTGATCTTGAATTGGATCCAAAATTGGGAGGAGTTTCTTTTCTGGAACCTGTTACAAATGCAGCCTATGATAAGGATAATCTCTGTCTTGTATCCTTTAGGACTTTGACTCTGCTAATCTTTGTGCACGATATTCGAATGACAGGCAATTCATGTTAACGCAACACTGGTTGTGAAGTTTTAGCCTACCCATCATCTGATCAGCTGTAGAGGAAAGAACCCAGTAAACCAACAGTACTCTGTTACCAGACATTAATTGTCGCCAGTAAAATTGTTGCCAGTAGAGAAGTGATACTAGAGAAAGTATTGGTGCAAAATAATAGAAAAATGCAAATAATTTACTTACTGTCTTCAGGTTTCCCTTCGCTGGAAAAAATTCCTTTTGCCTTTCAAAAGAAAAACACAATGGACAAAACTCCTCGTTATGAGTGTAATATCGAAAAGGAATCATTTAGCAGTAAATCTACTTTTACAAAATTGCTCATCCATGAGAATTTTGGGCATGCTGGGTGACTCACCTTTTGCATTTTGAACACAGAAGCATAGTATTTTGACCACCAGTCAATAACATTTTCAGCTGATTCATCTGCAATGGTTCTTTTTTTCCTCTTTGTTGACCGTCGGATGGATTTTTTTGTCTCCTACCAAATGATGGCAAAAGCACTAGAAGTGATTAAAACTAATCACCTGATTCATGACATTAAGCACGAACAGCTGTGTACACAGAAAATTTCAGTCTCCAAGAGTTAAATAAAATTCGATATGAATTCCTGTCTCTGTCTTTTATTCCAGCACACTTCATCATGATCATCATATTCTTAAAGCTATCTCTGTATTTTCTACTGATTATGCCATGACTTTAAACATTGGAGACATTGCCACAGGAACAACCCATAAAATAGGCAAATCTACAAAGATAATGAATAATGATGTTTCAAGGGATGCAAACATTCAGATACAAATTGGCTTCTCCCACTTGAGTCTGCAAGTATTTTAACAATCTATAAGTGGAAGTAATGAAATTCTGTGGGGTCAAAGATGCATTGTTAAAATAGTTCACTTGAGGGCCAGCAAGGTACTGTGGGTGTCAACATCAATACCCAAAATCTCTAAACCTCTTAATCAACAGATCTCCACTTTATAAGGAAGGCCTGAAGTCTGCAAGACTGCAGGAGGATGTTAGCTGGTAGTTTCAGCCGTACCCACCTTCTGTTTCTTCTCTTTCCTTGGCTCAGAGGCAGAGTGCTCTGGTTCAGTGGCAGGAAGTGCTGTGAGGGATGGGTCTGGCTCTATCACTGTCCATTTACCCTGCTCCACCTCAGCATAGGTGTCACCAGCTAAAAATGGTTCTTCTTGGGATGGCTCAGCAGGCTGGGATGGCTCAGGTGAAGCTGAGACTGAAACTTTGCAAATTAGGTAAGATTTTGCCAGAAATACTGTTGTAGCATTTGGTGATCATCAAATAGTCATGCGATTAAGGGCTTGACCCTATGCTCAACGCAATAATGCACATTTCTAAGTGTAAACCTCTAAGAAGGTCCTTTGTCTTTTTATTTGGGGTTAGAATTGAACACTCACCTTTCTCAGTTTCTGCAATGTCTATTCTGTTAGGTGCAGCTTGAGGACCTAATGGGGTTTTGCATAGGAATTGCTTAAGACAATTGATGGTATGTGTTCCAACAAGAGTACTCCTCCCAAAAGCTCTCCAGTCGACCACACAGATGCTTAGTGGTGGATGCAAGAGTTCGTTTTCAGGCAGCTCCTAGGGCAGGGGACAGGCAGCAATATGAGAGAATTGCTAGAGAACATAGAACACGTATAGAATATTTCTTGTGCACAGCAATAAGGCTTCTACTCTTCCCTCCCTCCCTCCCTCCCTTCTCCTCCTTAGCTATGAACATATTCATAATACAAAATGCATTCAGCATAGGCAATATGATTTTGGTTTTTTTCCACAGAAAGCTTTGTTCTTTAAAATACAGAGTGGACTGTACAGACTGCTGCTGAGATGAATCCCATGCTCTCATATTGAAGCATCTCTTCTTAGAATAAGCTGGGAGAATCAGGAGCATTCAGACGGATGGAATGCAGCACTGGAAGCTGTGAGTCCTAATTCCACTGCTGCTGTGTTGAAGGCAATTAACCCTATCTGCCTCAGATTGCCCAACAACGAGATGTGGACCCTGGGTGGTTACATGCCTTATAGGATGAATTACCAAGAGGAAAACAGGTCTTAGGACAATACAATAGGAGCTAAAAATACTGTAGAAACTGTACTTCAGTATCCATGTTATTGTTTTGATATACTTTTCTCAAGAGCAAATTGACCAAACTGTTTTATTCTGATGGTGACTGATTCTGAAAGTGCCAGCTCTTACAACCCAGCCAACAGGGGGTACATTACTTTGCAGTTCGTAAAAGCGGGTGTGACAATGTGAGAAGCTCCTGAGCTCATAAACCAGAAATGATCAATCACTTTAATAGCCCAGTAACACACATTTCGCAAGAATGGAAAGAAAACAAAGGAAACTGAACACTACCCAGCAAAATTGGAAAGGAGGAGGAAAAATACTAAATATTTCTGTTAGCTGCCCACAAGTTCCAACCTATCAGTAAAAATCTGATTGCAACATATTTTCTTATCTACTTGGGACTTAGCATGAAGAACATCATCTTCCTTTTTCATATGGTTGTAGCAGAAGTCTTTTAAAGCATTTTCAATTCAGCAGCTTTTGCACGAGAACTGACATCCCTCAGTATATAATCAAGACACAGCAGAAATTATTTGACAAGAAAGGAAGGATAATAGTAATTAACACCTGGTCTGACCAGAGAACAGACAGGCAAGGGGCAGCATGCTATACACACCACTTCAAACCAGTCTGCAAGACCAGTGAAATTGGGATTTTTCTTGTAGCTCTGTATGACAGAGGATTTGACTCCTTTCCCTGCACACTCGATGAGAACCTGAGGCCGATCTACTGAGAGGAGCTGGACTTTCTTCAGCTCTCGAACACCCCAGAACAGGACCTGTGGTGCATAGAGAGAAACACTGTTAGCCTGCAGGAACCCTGGCTTGGCATGGGGAAATGGGCTAATAAGCAGCTGGTGTGAATGCTGCAGAATGAGTGGCAATGAACAGTGAGGCTGGGCAGCATCAGGCATTGCAGTGAGAGGAAAAGCTGCTGCTTTTCCCACCTTTCTAATATATGGCTACTTTGAACACAAATCATACAAGAGAGAAGGGAGAGGAAGGTGCAGACATTTGTACACAGGCAGAAGCCACTGTTTGGCTGAAGTCTGGGACCCAGAAAAAGCCTGTGAGATAGCTGAAGCCAAATTTCAGCTTCAGTGATGTCATTTGCAAGGGGAAGGTCTCCATCTCCTGCGGACACTTCCTTGGCTGCACAGAGTGTGGATCCACCAGCCATGTTCTGCCACAAGAGAAGTCCCTTCCCAGCAGGTCCAGTAGGTCAGGACTGAGACACAGTTCCTCTGTTCCCCTCAGTGGAAGCACAGCCTTGCATGCCCTTATAATGCTATTTTCATGTGCAAATTGAGATTTGATCAAGATTGTAAAATTATCAGTTACTGTTACAGTTCACCAAGAGAATAAAAGGAGAGGAGATTAAGGAAGGGAAATAGTAAAAATATCTCACCTCCACTCTGTATTTGCTTAAAACAGGTCGTATATTAGCGGGGACTGGGTAAATCTGGCCAATATCTGGTGGATCCAGTGGAGGAAGTCTGTCTGGATCTGACTCAGGAAACTGAAAAATGAAGCAGTTGTAACTCAGGCTTGTTGTTGGAAGAATAAAACCAGTATTGGAAGTATCTGTTGATAATGGCACATAGAACACACCAATTTAATCAGTTTTATAAGACAAGCCGCAGAGCAGAACAGTTGTGCTCTGAAAGGAATGTGACTTGAAATGCTCTCTCTCATGCTGTGATGCTAAAACATGTGGCAGAAAAAATATTCAATAGATTGGGTTTACGTGCCTTTCTGAAAAAATCACTCCTTTTACCTAGTAGGACACAGTTTGCCCTAAAGACATGCATGTATTGAAGCATGGTAATTCTACTTACTAAAAATGGAAAACATGGTAATTCTGTTTAACAAAAATCCTGAGCAAAACTGCTTAGAAGACTTCCACAGGAAGATTCTAGATATGATTCTACATAAGAAGAGCTGGTAAACAGACAGTGCACATCAGCAAAACCACACATTTGCTGGAACGACATCATATTCTCCAGCTGATATGGAATAGGTTTCCTGCATTATTGCATGTTCTCACCATTTGAGGACTTCCAGACCACCTCTCCAATATTAGGGCTGAGTCTTGTCTGTGCAGCTACTAAACTCTCGTGGCAGGTAGCACTTCTATTCTTTGAGTGTGATTGCACATGAACCTGCCCCACGTTCAGGAGCACATTTGGGTGTACATGACTGCCCTGCTCCAGCTGGGTGGGAGGAGAGCAGACTGCACAGCAGCTCTGAGGCATGACCATCTCTGCCTCTTGCTGTGCTCCAGGCTTTGCTGCCTCTTGGTGCACCTTCTGTGACAAAGCCCATTGGCTTCATTTCCCAACACCTTCCTAATTTTTAACTGTCCATTTATGGCCTTCTCATTCCATAACATGACAGATCTGAAGCCTGGCCTGATTTAGAAAATTCCTACATAAAACAGCGGAAGCCAGCACATGATGATGAGTGCTGTCAGAAGCACAGGCTGTGGCAGCAGAGAATAACCTACAGACAGAGCTCTTCTCAGCTTTCACTTGAATCATGGTACCTAAGGAGTACTGTCTATGCAGCTTCTGGGAAAAGAAGCATGACGTCTGGAGTGCAGCAGTGTTCCTAAGCTAACTTGTCACCACTGAGAGGTGAAGCAGGTGAGATACAGCTCTCAAAGGGTCTGTAAAATTGAAGTCTTCTGCTTCATTTAACCAGGCTATCTGTCTATGTACAGTTCTGTGGGTTCTAATTACTGTAGTGGAGAACGGATGTGTTCCTTGGTACTTTGTAGGTGGAGGCAGAGATGGGTGGAAAACAATATCTAGAACAGCACCTGCAGCACAGGTGAGTATTCACATGATTACCAGCAATAATTCATGTGCACATGTGATCTAGATTTTATCAGTAAAAATCCAAAGCAATTAATTTAATAACTGCAGAGAACAAGAGGTGAAAAATTATCTAGTACTCAGAAGACAGTAGACTGAAATACCTGCATGAAGGTTTACAAACAGATTTTGCTTTTTTGATTAAAAGAAAATCAATAAACCCTGAGTTCATTCTGAGCAAAAGCAAGACTCTCAGTATCCATTATTCTCTATTTTTTTTAGTGTACTCTTTCTCTGAACGCCAGGATGCTTCATTGTAAGATTAATTTTATCACTTCAGCAAGGCACAGCATTCATTTTGAAAGGAGCAAGGAGCATTCACTTTGTACACAACACTCTTCAGCTGAACCAAACAGTACCTGCAGATCAGAGTTATCAAGAATGCTATGCCATAAGAAAAGTTATGGGTTCAGAATGAGGATAAATCAGTAATAACAGAGTTTTTTTTCCTTTCCTCACACAGAGCACCATCAGGAATCCCCTGACGTTGGAAAAAGCCGAGGGCATATCAGCTCTTGGGTGCTTTGAGGCCTGATAGTTTCATTTCATGAAAGGAAATGAAATCTTGAAATCAGAGAACAAAGTGTAATAAACCCTCTGGAAAGGAGATAGGATAAAATAAAATGCAATTGAAAAAATAAAGGAAATTTGGAAAAAGAGTGAATACAATAAAACAGACTGGGATAAAATGAGGTGCATTGAAAAGAACCAAAAGGGGCCAAAATCATACTCACTGAAATCTCAAAATGAGGGAACAAAGTAAAAGGAAGAGAGGCAAGAATAAATTGATGAAATGAAATGCTTGGAGAAAAAAGAACTAAAAAATTCTGAAACAAAGTGAAAGCAGTAAAATGGAATGGGGTGACATGAAGTGCAGGAAAATGGACTAAACCTTGCCAAATGGGTATTCATTGAAACCGCAAGACTACGTTTCCTTTCATGAAATGAAGTTGTCAACTTTCTAGAGAATTCTTAGGAGTATTTTGGAATATATCCCCTAAATAGCATTGCTTCTTTATCCCAAAAGATAGTAAAACAAAACAGTATATAACTCATTTGTTCACCAGAAAGTAAAATCACAGAAAGGTTCACTCACACCTCTTTAATTCTTTAGACTTAAGCCATTGACAATCTGGGACTAAGATTGGACCCAGCCGCACTCAGGGTCCTCTCTGAGAAGGAGTTTAGAAAGAAAGAGGATCCTTTTTGCATCTTGTGACTCAGCAGGGGGGCTTCTCTAATGAATTTTGTCTGAAGCTCTCAATCTCTCCTGTGACACTACCATAATGAGGAAATATTCTATATGTGTTATATTTCAGGCTTTCACCAAAAACATAAATAGCTGCCATGATTAAAAGCCTGCTTGATCTGTAAAATATGTTATGACATTCCACATTTTTCCCATTTCAGTTTTCAGAATAAACTCTTGTAGATTTTCAGCAGATGGAAGTTACCTTTAACTGGTGGCTCTGCAAATTTCAGTGAAATTGCCTGATATCCTGGCATGATAGATCCCAGTCCTGCATCTACCAGGACTGAATTTTTCCTTTTGTCTTGCAGCTGGAAACCATGTAATCCTTCTTTTAATATATTAGGGGTATCTAAAAACCTCAACCTCCTTAATCCAATCCTTATTATTCACCATTTCATCTTCCTAAGAGTGAAAGCACTATTGGAAGCTTCAAGGCTGGTAGTCAAGGCCATGTGCTACTCCAAACAGCAGGCCATTGCACTGGCAGTGGGATTTTCACAGATTCTCAGGCCAGAGCACAGTTTAGGGCAGGGCAAGTGACAGGCAAAGGAGGCTTACAGCATGTGAAGGGCTGGCAGGGGTGTGTGTGTGGGCAGTGGCCCCTGACAAGGTGGAAGGGGTAATAGGAGTTGCATGGGGACTATGAGGTGCAATGGCTCCAGCTGTAGTTCCCATTAATTCAAGATGGTCATGGACCCTGATACCATGGCAGCTTTTGTGAGCCCCATAGTGTAAAAGTGTCAAGAAAGTCAAATTTACCTCCAGAAGCTCAAATGTGGCAAGAAGGTCTCCTCCTGAAAGACTTCCACAGTGCACTGGGTGGTAACAAAGTTTTGGTGGTTCATAGTTTTGATGAGCAAGTCTCACCACAGGGGCAGCCACTGTAGACCCAAGATATTCTGCCTTACCCTAAATAAAGGAGAATACAGGGGTCAAATGCATTTGGATTTCACAACGGTTATAGGAGCCAAGATGATCGCAGAGCTTGGTATTTATGAAAAAAAAAACCTTCTGAAGGAAAGGCCAAGGTAAGACACAAGGCAGCTATGAAGAGGAAGAGCTGAGTACTTATTAGCTCTTCAGATTATCCAAAATTTCTGAAGTCTATATTAAGACAGTGAGACTGCATCAGAGGCTGCCTGTCTTGACCCAGACTTAGGTACAATCTTTACAGCTGTGTTCAAGGGACCTGGGGGCTAGATGCTTCTGGTTTCTGTAAGCTGGTCTTTGGGAGCAAGATTCACTTGGGGAAAATACAAGGCCACATCTTTGCAAAGCCATGTAGTGAATCTCAGGGCTGTTCTCAGACATTGAAATGCAAACCACAGTAACACCGAGCTCTATTCACCAAGATGATCCATTTAAAGCCTATTCAGTGACTCAGCTTTGCTTTCACGCTTGCAGTAGGATGTAAGAGCCATGGTTTTTAGTGAGAAGAATTTTGAGTTTACCACTGCATCATCATCATACAGCTCAATGACAATCTCCGGTGGGAACTGGGCGATCTCCTCTTTGTCACCATGAAGCACAATGCTGTTGAAGAGCAGTGTCTGGTTCCAGGTGGGGGATAATGTCTGAGAAATGATCTAATGGAAGACAGGAAATGTTTAATGAGCTGTTTGGTTGAGTGTCCTTCAGCAGGACATGCTCATCTGCTGGTGACCTCCTTTTCCACAGCCTGAACAATGCCATGTCTGAGACACCGTATTTTTCAGCAGCTCCTCCCAGCCAGGAGAATATGAATTCTTCACTTTGAGGCTGGTACCTCCAATTTCTCCTGTTTGCCTCACAAATCCCTAACAAGCATATCAATACATGGACAACCAGTCTATGTAGATAAACTTCAGTATTAAAGTTAAAGGAAAGCTGTTGGTTTAGGAAAGCAGGCACAGTCCTATTAAAATAAAGCTTTTGCCCTAATTGAGGCCAGTTTTCACTTCTCCAGGGCATATTTTTTTAATCTTATTTTTAGTTCTGTGTAATGACACTTAACACTTTATGAAAAAGAAAGAAGATATTTTCATGAATCACTCATAAGAAATCAAAAGTTTTTAATTTTAATTGGGTAGATGGTTATAGCATTTCATCGTAGAGAATGTTTTAACTGTCTAGGCAGAAAATATATTTAACAAAGATAACAGATAAAGAGGAAAATGTGCCAATTGCAAAATTATTCATAACCTACTATCATTCTTTTGAATGGAAATAAGGTTCTTTACTATCATTTTTTTGCACTTGGCTGACACTCTTATGAAAACATGCAGGTTGTCAGCTGCAATATTTTATTCAGGCAGGGAATAAACTTAACACTTTTGTGCCTATAAACACCTATTTTTCCTGGGCCAAATTCTACTTTTCAGAATCTGGTGCATCTAGACACTAATTGAATTGGATTCATTCACCATTATCTATTAGAAGTTAAAAATCACATTACAGGATAAAAATCAATTAATAACTCTGAGGCAAATGGAGCACAAGCAGGCATTTACAATTTCGAGAAAGGTTTTTATTTTTGCTCCCTTTGGCACATGCAACAGAACTTGCTTCATAACAGAATAAAATGTCAGAGGAATTTTAGAATTAATTAAATTAAAACAGTCTTCTGTGAAGTTTTAGGGAGAGGGGCTGGATGGGAGGGTTAAATATTTTTCCTGAAGCAAGACTGTATTTCATGTGACACAAGACCGCATTTGGTTCACCAAATTCTATTTTTGGCATGATTATCAGAATTTCTGCCCAATTTTAACTCCAGGGTAGTTGTAAAGGGCTGAGCACCTTTAAAAGTCAGTCTCGATATTCTGTGAGGGACCATCCTCCTGCTCACTTGTCCAGGCTGTACTTCAACCCTTCTTGCTGAAACTCTGTAGAAGTTTCCACTTCTCTCTAGAAGCCCCACAGGAGCCCAATTGATCCCTGGAGTTTCCTGAGGGAGATGGGAGACCATTCCCTATTGGGCATATTTTAGCAGCTTCTAAGTCTCCAGCTCTCTTGTTTTCAGCTCATTTCCACCAGTGTGCTTTGCCACATTCCACCACAAAGGGCCATGCTGGCTCACATGGCTACAGACGCCATAGAAAGGTCTTTACTCTGCTCAATGATTGAATGCATAGGGTAGAGGAAAAAGAGAACCATGAGGGTTCATCATGATATCCACATTTATACCTAGCAATGACAACAGTCCAAATTTAAAACACATAAATAAAGATGTGAAGGAAGCTACACTTGCTACAAAGACCCAGTAGTCGCAGAGACACTGATATCTGAGCTAAAATAAATTAGTACTGCTGCACCTCTTACTAGACTAGTGGGCAACATGTAAATTTTTGACTTGTTTGCAGTGGACTTGCAGGATCTGCTCTTTAACAGCAGGCATCTAACTTTTCCTGCTAGGCACCTCCTTGCAAAACCAAAACCAAGCTTTTCTCTTTTCATAGCTTAACTGTAATAAAAAAAAAAAAAAAGAGTTTTCAGTCACCAAAAGAGGCTTTGGAACTTACCTTTGTGGTCTGGCAGCGTGATGTGAAAGTAACTTTTGCAAAAGGATCAGAGAGTCCAGTGCTGTCAGCAGCAATGAGCCCCCTCGCCTGATACATGTGGGCTCTCAGCTGGAAGAGGTGTGGAGCTACATCATGGCAGAGAAAACAGCAACATCAGCTCCATGGAAACAGTGCAGCACATGGGTAGAGGGGAGATTCATCAGCTGCTCTCCAACCAGAATCTGACAAGGGGAACTGTTGCTAGTGCTGTCTCACTAAAGAATCACCTGAGACACTCAGAAGTTGTGCAAGACATCTGAATTCACTTAAAATCAATTATGTAGGTCTCTTCTGCAGGGCTATTAAATGCCAATTTTTATCTCCCCATCACTCTTTTATCTACTAGGTGTTCTATGCATCAGCAGTAGAACTGAAGGATGCTTCTTCTACAAGGAGAAAGATCCATGGGACAGGGAACAGAAATTGCAAATGAACAAGTTCTTTTTTTCTCTGACACCTACAAAGCGTCAGTGGCAGAACTGATGACTTGGCAATGAAGCTAGTCCTTTTCTGAGGAGAATAAGCAGTCATTATCACCTTAGAACATTATCATCTTAGTTACTTTATACAGGGTTTGTGCCACACTGAACTAGAGCTTTTGAGGCAATTTCTCTTAATAGGGAGAAGAAAGAGTGCCTTACTCTTATACAGCAGGCAAGCAGGTGAGGGCAGCACACTGTGCCCTGAGTTGGTGTTAGATGGTAATTCAATCTCATATCCTACAGGCAAATTCTCCATGGCACTGTGGGCATAGCTGGTAGGTCCAAGCCATAGGTAGATGTCCACCTTTGCCTGCACAGTCCAGCCCAGAGGGCGCTTGCCTGGGAGCTGAAGAAAAAATCCATTATCACCAACAAGCTCAAGAGAGATGGCTGGGTGCTCTCTTACCAAGCCAGAGTAAAATAAAGAAGCATTCTCTGAGCTGATATACTGATAAATGGCATTTCTTCACAGTGAGTGGCCCTGAAACTCATTAAGCACAAGAAAATTCTGTGATTCTTAGAGAAGGAATTAGTAGTTTGCTCAACTAACAGTCTATGGAAACTGCATACTGCCTAATGTGTAGGCTATCTTATGGCTGCACATATATAAGTGGTATTTTATGCCCTACTTTGCCCAGAGTTCAGTCTGCTTTCCATTTCATGCACTTTTCCTGGTCTCCAGCAGTTAGTCCTATGTTTCACTAAAAATATTAACTCCAGTGGGCAGGTCAGAAAACATTTCCACTATAAAATGTTACTAGTTGACCTGTTATTTGCTTTTTCTTCCTTCCCACTTCATCTAGATCTGCTAAGTTCAGAGTTAGGTATTGTCTGTTCCTAAGGTAATTCTTTCTACTGAAGGAGCTGGATAGTTAATTGTGGAATGTTTTATTTCATGCAGGCAAATAGTACTTTGCTTAGCAAGTACCTATGGCAAGTATCTCGGGATCTTAGATGTTTTTATCTGCTCTTTAGCTGTGCTTTATGGGAGTATTCCCAGAAGTCCAAGGTTAAAAGCCACTAAAAATTCATTATATGAAGTTAGTGTTGTCTAGAGTATTTGGGTTTTTCCTCATCGTCACAGTAGCAATTACATTGCACAATATTCCACTGTAGGTACTACTGGTCACGCTGCCTTTGCAGGAGTGTATCTGCTAGGGCTTTCCTTCAACATGAATAATCCCATATCAGTATTTTGGACATATATTGAGCAAACTTAAGCATGTTTTAAATAGAAACTATAAGTAATTCTGTATTACCCCTGAATACCTAGGTTTCCTTACGGAGTTGCTGAGTGCTGATCTCTCACCAGTCTCTTCCCAGACTTTCATGTGCTGCATTCTGATGTTTTTGCCAGCAAAGAGGCTATACCTTTTCTATTTGTTTACATATACAGCCATTGATGAACAATGTTCTATACTTCCCGTAACAAGTAGGAAGGGAATTAATTACTCATACATCAAAAGCCTGGCAATGATAGAGTGCTTAAAGAATGACAAGCATAAATGTAAGAAGCAAATATTAATAAATGGCAGATGCAAATCTGTACATATTTTTACATTACAAAGATTAATCTGCAAAATACTATCCCTGGAAGAAATCAGAATACTAAATGCTCCCCAGGCATTACCTGTGTTTGCAGTGTGCCACAGACTTACTTTTAGGAAATGAGTTTTAATCTTCCCACAGTCCTTGCCTCTCTGCTCTTTCACTGGGGAGTAGAGTATGTTTTTTGCTGGGACTCTTGCATATGCAACTCTTTTGTTGTTGCTGATCATCCAGATGAACGCATCAGGCACTGTATTCTGCGGCTGTTAAATGAGGCATATTGAACTAAAACTGAATTCTTCCCATGAGCCACCACCATCACATTTTTGTTGAAACACTCTTACAAAGACCTGATGCCCTCATGGCTCCTGTGGAGAGGCAAATGTGCCCCTGAACTAAACCAGGCTGTCACTCCATGCTTTGCAGTCCACACCTCAATTTCTGATTACAACTGAAGGTAAAGAGCTTTGAAGAGTGATTAAGGAGCACTCACTTCATAAGTAATTTCAGGAGAAACTAAAATTAAGGATCTGGGCATGGCTCTGTCCCAGGAAATAACCACAGACCACATAAGTAATAACCATGGAAATACCATCAATTTCATCTATACCAGCGAACCAAAAAGGACCAGGACCAAGCTCAAACACTGTCATAGGATCATCTTTTCTGCTTGTGACGATGCTCAGTGAGACTGCCTTGCCCTGTCACAGATAGTGTTTCCCCAAGCAAAGCTTCAGTGTGGTTTGAAAAAAAGACCAGCCAAGGGGCTGGTCCCTGAGGGAACTGTAAGCAGGGTCACTCTGTTTTAGGAAGGAAGAGAATTTGTGTGTAGAGTGCAAACCATGCCGCTGTGTCAACTGCTCCCTGAGCCAAGGAACAGTCATGGCCCTCTTTGGTTTGCTAGCACAAGCAGTTCTCAGAGGCACAGCTTTCCAGTGGCTGGATTTTGGCCTGACCAAATTCTTCTGTTATTCGTAGGCTAAATAATATAGGGATGCCAAGCTCATATCAGTTCAAATATATACAGGTGTCCATACAGGTGGAGACATGAGCTCATATCAGAAAGTTGGCTTCTCCAAGCCACCAGGTATGGGATGACCTTATCAAAAAAAAAAATATCTGTGGTGCACCTTCTCCACACCACACAGCCCAGCATTTCCTACCCTAGTTTGATCACAGCTCCATTTAATGCAAAAGAGAACAAGGTCCAGATAGCTGAAGAACTCTTTGGATAACCAAGCCAGAAGTTACTCTTCACATGGGATTATGAAAATCAAATCCAAGTCCTGGATTTTAAATTTTTCTGAATTCTGTGTGGATTACCTCATCAACCAAGAATCGAATTTTGTCTATAAAACTCTGAGTCTCACGAATCATTTCATCCAGTGGCATCTTCTTTTTCTGCTGCTGAACAATTCCCTTGGCATCACTGGACATTGCTTCCTGCAGTGAGGAAAGACAATATATACTTTTCATCTGTTATCAAGTAGTTTGAACTGGAAGAGAAATAGTCATTGATTCAACGTGAAAAGAGAAGATGGGAGACACTTTGTTCAATGTTCCTTTGTCACAACATAAACGGATCAACTCTTTGGAGCTGGACAACACAAAAATTCAATGTCCTCCATTTTGCCTTTGTTTGTCTGTATACTGCATGTATGGAAGTCCCAGAAAACATGTGACTGCCACTTGGAATTACAGGGCCTTGACCCTGACAGAAAGCACAATCTTTTGTGCTACAAACAGTAAAAAAAGGTAACAAATATTCAGATGACCTTCACCCAGTTTGCTTTCTTCTCATTGGTTCCCTGGAGGAGATTACTAGGTCCAGGAATATCAAATGCCAGACTTTACTAGTCTTAGAGTTCAGCATCCCATAGTAAGGAGACACCTGACAGCAGTGTAAATTTGGTGCTTTTTCTACTGAACTCAGCATCATTCCATTTCAAGATGCATGGACGAGAAAAATAATCTCATTATTATAATGCCTTACTGGTATTTAAAAACAACTTCTAATTCATTTTAGTGTATCTGACAACACTTTATTAAGCACAGTGGGATTTATTAAAATAAATGCTCATGGATACTATATTCATATGAATTACAAAGCATTCTCATATGGTGCAATCAAATAGAAAACAAAATAGGAAAAAAACAAGCAGTGTGCTTTCAGTACTCATCATTGCATCAATGCTTATAGGAAAAGAATAGCACATACCAGCTCTTGCTTGAACAGCATGAGCCTCTTTTTGTCCAAAGAAGTGTAGTTCAACCCTTTGGGCTTCTTTTCAGCAATGACCATGAATGCCCTAGGACACAGCAATAACAGGGTTTTTAAATACATTATTTTTTTTATGTGCTAAAATACATTGGAATGTTCTGTGTCTGCTGCAGTACATGAACCAGAAGAAAAAGATGCTGAAAATCTCTAAAATATTATGTACCTATAAGAATCAAGGAATCCAAAACCTCTGCACCACACTTCACAGAAATTGGTTAATAATATCTAGAAATAATGGGTTATATCTGTTTTGAGCCCAACCATATCATTTGATACAGAGCCCACTGGATCTATACCAATATGTGGCAACCTTTGTTTTTATATTAACCTTGGTTGGTTTTTATCACAGTGTGTCTATCACACATTTTATTAAATCCTACCTCTCACATATACATCATCTTCTTAGAGTTATGAAAGCGAAAATAGTATGACAATGATTGGCAGTCATCTATTGTCAATACTGAATACGGAAAATAACAATAAATATTTTCTTTGTCTAAATAGAAACTGCAGTTTGGGAAGGTCTTTGATTTTACAGCAAAATAAATAAAATATATATCTCAGTAAGTTTACTGTACTTTTTTTAATTATCATCATTTTTGTTGTCTAGCCTTGAATTTGTAGCCAACATTAAATTTGATTTTCTGTATGCATCTAGTAAATGTTTTTACCTGCTTTGATTGATAAAACCATTTAGGGTCTTCTTCATTTTCTCCTCAGCTGCATTCTCTGAAACCTTGATCAAGTCCTTTACTTGCTCTAATGATTCTTCCTATGAAAAACACATGAGAAAGCCATTATGCACAGGAGGGCACTTTGTCATTCTGTCGGTGTTACAGTACCATTTTTGACTAGCAAGAATGAGGGAGGCGATTTTGTGGCCTGACAGAAAGAACCTTTGATATATCACTACGCTTGAAGTGCACAGAGAAAAGACTCCAGCAGCATGATATATTTTGACCTTTTCCCAGTCTTTCCAATTACCTGTCCAAGCTATTACTGCTTGGAGCAACTTTGTGTTCTTACTTCTTTGAGGAAGATCAATAATTTGGAAACATTACCTGCTAGGTAGGAGAAAAAAAAAGTTCTTGGTTCTGTTTCTAATCCTGCTGCTTAACTTTAGCAAGTTGCTGGAGTTAACATCTTAAACTTCACTTGAATCACTTGAATCCATATGTAAGGTCCATCACAAAACATACAGTTTTCCATGAGGAATGAAGTCTGTTCTTAAAAACTAAAATAAATATCTGGATTTTCAGCAAGGCCTGTGGGTGTTCAGGTGCACTGACAAACATTATCTCTCCACATACGTATATTCAGATGTTTAATATTCAAATACCTGAGTTCAAAATGTTTGGTTATAAGTCACTGTCTTCTCCTGATACAACCTTGCATAGGTATGACTTCAGTGTTATTGCTCACGAGTTATAGATGGATAAATGAGGGATGAATCAGACTCTTTATCTGAGTGCCCCACATTAAAATATTCAACATTAGGAGTCACTTAAAAAAACCCGAACAACAAAATCTACTTTCTTGAGACTATTGATAGTCAACTTTAAACAAATGTAGGAAAAAAACATCATTATGGGAAAACATTATGACTAGGACATCAGAGTGACTGCCCATAAAATGATATGCCATTCTGGCTCTGTCAATGGTTTAGGAAAACTAAGAGCAAATATTGTCCTTTAAGGAGTGCTCAACATAAATATATGGCAAGAAGACATTAGAGGAAGAGCCATAGGAGACAAAACTACTCTATATCTCATAATTTAATTGTTAGAATGTTTTTACAAAGAATAAAACATTGCTGAGGAAAGAAGGCAGACCTACGGCCAAAAAAATAGTTTTGGTTGGGAATACTCGAGCAGCTTTAATAGTTCAAAGCAATCTGGGGGAAAGGAAAAGGAAGGGGGTTTATATCAACTACTTTCTCACAAAATGAACAACAAGGAATGCAACTGAGGGAAATTTTGAAGGTCTGATTTGGGAAGCATGGTCTCTCACTGCTATAATTTGCTGAATACATGAGCCCAGGAAGATGGTTGCCAGTTACCAGGTGATCTGCCATTTTCTCAAGAGTGTTGGAGGAGTACAGACGAAACGTCTGGTTGCCCCAGTAGCTCTTTACACAGATACAGGGCTTCCTCTCATCATATGGCAGGTACTGGTAGTTCCTGTGAAAACAAGGTAGGGAGCAGATCATGAAGGTGACAGACCACTTCAAGGGGAGTCAGAGCAAAGAAAAATTGTTTGGTGCTCTGAGAACACAGAAACTGTAGACACAACGGGATGTGTTCTAATGTGCTAACAAGTAAATCCTGGAAAGAGCAAACACAAACATCACTTATGCTACCTGTGAGATCCCTGAAGAGGAAAAAGTTTGAAGTCAATGATGTAATCCCAGTGCTTTCCACAGTGGGAGAAAAGCCAGAAAAAAAGGCTTGCAGAGAAGCTCTGAAATACTATTAATGGTGGGAAACTACAAGGGAAAAAGGAGCAAAGATTAATATCTGATCACATCTTCAAAATGGTTCCACACACTGCACAGTGGGAGAGCCACGGCAGAGTCTCAACACCACATTACTTTCACAAGATGCTCTTTTCCAGAGTTTGTGGAGACTGACATTCCCTGCCAGAAACTGATCTGCAAGGCCTGCTTAGTAAAAGTTACACTGAATTCATAATAACTCAGTGAGAAAATGCATCCACTGCTCTCCCTTCTTGCTCTCCCTTCTCTCTTTTGGTCTTAAGTCCAAGTTTTCACACTGACTCTTGTAACTCTGTTTTCTTTGTGTGTTCAGCTGCATGAGTGACTTGCACTGAAAAAAATGGGCAGGAGGCCAGCATAACCAGCATCTCTGCAGACCTGCCACACAGCTGATGTTTTGATTAGATCTGTAATAGGTACTCTGTCAATAGGTCCTAGGTACCTGATAAGCACGTGGTTCTCCTTTACATAAATATTAGAGCTTTATGGAACTTAATTGCTCAGCCACACTGGATTTAGCTATAGGAGTCTCCTCATTTTCTGTACCAGTGGTGGGACAGTGGAGACCTTTTTAATGTGTAGGAAAATTTACAAAACACTTCGTGTTCTTCTGGCTATGGCTCCAATGTCCTCAGATAGTCTCAGTGATTTCAGATAGAACTGGCCACAAGTGTTAGATCACCAAGCCAAGACCATGGAAACCAAATCACTTTTTGCTCTTGAGTGTCATATCAATGACTCCAAACTTCTACACATCCCTAAGAGGTTTATGTGTGAATTTTTTCCATTTAAAAAGATTAATATTTTCTCTATTACTTCATTTTACTGCCCTATGTGATATCAAAAGAGAAAGAATTTTCCATTTACTTTCTCCTCAATTACCTACAATAAGGTGAGAATTACGCATTGAATTTGGTGCACAGCAGAGCTACACAGGCCTTGGGTGTCATTAATTTTGGTGCTTTCAGAAGAGAGAAAATCAATTCAACCATCTCTCGGGGTCGGAACATCTTAACCTGAAATTCATAGAGCTTATGAACCTTTTCATTTGATTTACTAAGAAGAGTATATAGCCATGAAAAAATTCAAATGGAAAACTGAAATTTCATGTCTATTATTCCCACTATTACCATTTTGAGGAATCACCTTTTCAGTTTTACCTTATTCTTTAAGTTTTGACATCAATGTGGAAAACTCTTGGCAGTTTCATAGTGTCTGCTTTAGAAGTCTTATTGCTCTGCCTGTTCCTTTAATTAGTTAGTGGTTTTAATCTCCAAAATATACTCTTCTTTTTGTTTCCCATTGTTCATCTATGAATTTAAAATGCAGTTTATCTAAACTCCTGGATATCCCTTTAAGTACTTGTTAATACTAAAAATATCCAGTGGTGAGACCACCACAATATCATTATGAGAAGACAGTGAAAAACTCATTAATTGGTATCTGTGGCTGACCAAACAGTTTTAAATAGCCCAGGAGGGAATAAAAGATGCAGCATTCTACATAAATTTGAGGAAAATGGATCTTTAATGAGAGAAAACTTTATTAATACTGGACCAAGCCAAGAAGCAAATAGCTGATTTGAAGGGTGATTCACTCTTTTACAATGGTTCTTTAAATCTAAATTCTTGTTAAGGGAAAACTAAAAAAATCCCAGCTTCTCTTAGGGAAGATAATAACCCTCTGCATGTACCCAAATTTGCAGTTCTGTTAATGAGGAAAGGCAATTGTCTTTCTATCAAGCACTGAGTTTTTTTCCCCTCTCTTCTTTTACTTGCTCCAAAACCAGAATTTTTTACCATGATACTTTCATTCTTGCTTTCTTTCACTAACTCTTATTTAATCTAATTGAGCCATTGACTGCAGAAAAGAATGAAAGTGCTTTTTAAATTTAGAGACATCCAGAAACCAAACAGATCCAGGTTGATATTTTCCTCCTGGTCCGTATATCTGTTGGCTGCTTGGCTTTCTAAAGAAAGAAATACCATCTAGTCTTTGCAGTCACCAATACTGGGGATTGTTCTACCTACCAAAACAACAAAGAAAATATTTCTTTTCATTAGCATCTTTCAAATTAATTAAACCTTTACAATTCTGTTTATAAACAAGGCTATTCAAAGAGCTGTTCTGCATGTTTTCATCCATTTTTTTTTTAATGACTCTTTCCTCCTACCTCTGTTACGACTCTCTATTTAAGTCTGTATCTGTAATTATTAGCTCTAGAAAGTGTTCTGGGAAGGTGACTTTGCCTTGCCCAGATTTCAATGTTTCACATGTGACATTGGGCTTCTGGAGCTGGACACTGGCTGGGTGTTACTTGTGATCACAGTGTGAAACCCTAAACCAGGGATGGCACTGAAGAAGTTGCATTTTTCTGTAGCTTTCCAGTGTACAGCTGGTGTAACACACAACACTTTCAGAAAGGGTTCAAGAGCCCATGAAGCCAAGATTAAATGCATATAAAATGGCTCAGTTCAGGGACGACAAGAAAATTTACTGTTGTGAAAGATATAATTGAGGACCTGAAATCCTCCATTTCACACAAACTCTTTAATGCTGCCAGGTTTCATGAATGAGTCCCACAGGATTATAAAATAAGAACCAGAGTCCTACATGATGAGGTTTTGAAACATAGATCCTCACCTGTTCCCACCTGTGATCAATGGCTTCTCAGGGGGTGTGGTAGATATCAGGGGTACTCCAAGGTCATGAGAAGTGTCCTCTTCCCCCTCATGCAGAAGGCTTTCTTCTGCTTCTCCATTATGTGTCTTCTTTTTCCCTCCAGCTCCTGGTGACACCCCATCAGTAGTACTTCCAAAGTTACCTAGAGACCCGGGGTTACAGGAGATGTCTAACTTGGAGGTGGTAAACACAAATGAAATTTTTAAAAAAGAAAACGGCCAGTCATACCAGGGGAAAATCTTTGTCCCCTCCTGTTCATTTAGCTGTTTTAACCACACCACAGTTTATAAAGGTTGTGACAGGTTATGTTTGTCCCTGGAATGTCAGGTTCTAGAACAGTGCTTCCTTACCTGTCCCACGTAACGTATATCTAGCACATCACATCACTAAGTGATGTGATCCTCTGATTGCTGGCCCCCGGGACCATCAGCTTTTGCTAAAGAAATTCAAAAACCAAAACAATACTGCTGTTGATATTTCCATACTCAGAAGCCCTGATATGGGATTGATTCACACAGAAAATGTATGTCTTCTTCACAGCATATGGATGATCATTTCAAAGTTTGACCTCAGAAGTGATAAACTCTTTTTCAGACAAGTAAATTTTGCATATTAGGGTTGCAGAGTTAGTAATAACAACACTTTGAGGCACTAGCCTGAAGCCTAATACCAGACAACTCTGCTAATGATACAATCATCTTCCCTAATAGCATTTTGCCTTAAAGGGCAGTTATCAGCTCTGGGAAAGAGGCACATCCATCAAACTGATAATTACGGATTTTAAAAGAGACAGACAGAAACCATTCCCTGCAGGAGAAGAATGGGCTGAAATGACCCCATATGACATCCTGATCTGGATTTGTGATTCAGCCTTTCAGGTAAATAATGACAACTTGCCAAATTTGGATCCAAATTTCAGATATATAGGTGGCTAATAGATGTTTGGGTCCAGAATTCAGAGCCAGGTTCATCTTTAGTGTTAATTCTGACAAGAATCACTACAATGTCTTGCCCAACTATTTAAACAAGTTTCTTGTCTATTCTCAGCTCAGCTTCCTGCTAGGTTTCAGCAGGAATCAATATCACTCATTGATTCTCCTGTTTTTCACAGCATCTCTCCCTGCACACAAAGCCTTACAGGCTGAGCACAGTCATGGGCATGAGCACAAAGCCTGGAAGTGCCAGGGTGCTACTGTGCACCTGGACCCTTGGTGGGCGTGGTATGGACATAACCAAACCCCTGCAAGGGAAATGAGACCAAGTCAAGCTTCTCTCTTAAGAGAAAGTTCTTCCGCTTTGAAAATATGCACTCAATGTTTGTGAAAATGTCTTCATTTTCTCTTTAGTCTGCTTCTAGGGATAATTTAGCTCCATAATGCAGAGCTCATGAAGTATGGTCCTGCTTTCCCCTAGAAGAGGAAAGGACTTACCAGGAGGATGTTAGGACAAGGTGGAGCCTGCAACTTGAGTCTTGGCTGTACATCATCTCCCTGCCATGCTCACAGACCCACAGGTAACTCAATGGGGTTGGCCAAAACAACGGATGGGGATCACCCCCCACAAAGGGCTCCCTCACAGCCAGGGACTGATTGCAGTGGACATCACAGAATTAACTCTGCCTGAAGTAAATTACCTGAGTTTGATCTCCCAAGTGACAAAGAGGGTAAATACTGGCTAAGTTGCTGTATATAGTGGGTGAGATTACTTGTATTAATACAGGGTACTTTGGGAGTAAGACAGATAGGCATCAGTATGCCCAGCTTGACTGTTATCCAGAGAAATGATAATCAGGGTTTAACTCAAGTGTAAGCCCTACTCTGAAGCTGATTTCTGAGCCTTGAGACATACCAGTCAGTGACACTTATCATCCCCTTGCTCCTGACGCTCCCTCTCTCCTTTGGATAAGACCTTAACACACTTACCAACAGAAACCTCAAAGGTTATTGGCTTGTCCCCAAACTTCCTATCAATCATTGTGGCTTCAAAAAATGTCCCAAAGAGAAGGAATTCCTCAAGTTTCTCTTCATAGATCTATTGGAGAAGAAGGAGGAAAATGTTGGCATTTATTTTACCTTCTACTATTTTTACAGCACAAAGGAAAAGTGCAATGGTATTTTGTTGAATTTTAAGGCTCTGCTAGGCTCTGCTTACACCTATTGGAGACCCAGCATCTGCTTGTGCCTGGCATGGACTCTCAGTCAAGGAGGGCCAGCTAACGCTTCTGATGCTCTTGGGTCATTAACAGAACAAGCTATTAACCCCAAGCCAAGACTAAGCTCAGAGGAGGTATACCTTATGGTTTGAGTTCTCCCCAAATTCACACCCCAACTGTTGTGGTGTTCCCATCCAAACCGATTTCCTTCACAAAACTGAGGCCCATTAGGCAAGATCAGCACTAGTTCTTCTGCAATGTGAGTGAGGCAACGAATAAAACATCAGCTCTACATGAATATTTGTTTCCCTGACTTCTGCAAAGCAGAAAGAGTTTTTGACACAGCCCATGATCTCTTCATTTTGAAAAACCGCTGCAATACACAGCAAGAGATCATTGGTCTTCAGTGAAAAGATTAGCAGCATCATACATCAAAGTCAACAGCTCAAATGGTTTGCAACTCCACAGTAACTTTAGCTTTTTATGCTTTTCCAGTATGAAACCCAAAGAAAAGGGTATCTAATAAAGCCAAGGCTCAGAGGCTATGACACACACATCTATCTTCCATTATAAAGAACACAAATTTTAATATCTTCTTGCTGTTGGAATAGGTCAATAAAGTTGTTCTGTGGGGATGGATAATTTGCCTCTGTTGTCTCAGAGGCTCTATGAGACATTTTTCACATTATTGGTAATGTCTCCAGCTCCTGCTTTTCCTTTCAGAGAGTTCTAATACAATTACTGTCTACAGTAGCACGAAGCACAGCTAAATGTCAAAACCAAAAGAATATCAAGCATCACTGTATCATGCTGTTGCCTTTTATTAATTCTCTATTTGAAACTGAGAAACAGTAAATGGAAATAAATCCTTATTATTACTATTAATGTTTATTGGTGGGTGTTACAGCAGGGTTTGATTCTTTGCCTGGGGTATTTAGCCAGGCCCAAGACCATAGTGTCTGAGCTACTCATAATAATGGATTTCTTGCATATAAAGGAAAATTTATATGGAAATAAATGTCTTTGAATGTCACCTCTATTAGTCTTCAGAGAAGAACTGAGGGACAGAGGTAATTTACAACTATATGAGTAAATAAAGTAACAGCGGAGCACAAGTTCACACAACTGGCTTGCAGTTACCCATGCCAGTTCTCTGCTAACACACTCCTTGACCTGCTCCAGCCAGCCCTCAGGCCAGAAATGTCAGGGCACAGGCCAAGGAAGTGCACTTCTCAAGACCAAAGAACAATTGCTCCTCTCCTACTTACTTCTAGAGATGGAACTAATCTGATCAAGAATCAGAACTAATAAAGGACACAAATATCTTAAGAAGTGAGCTGGGACTCCTCCTACAAAAGACAAAGTTTTGATCAATGACATAGAAACACAGAATCATCAAGGCTGGAAAAGACCTCTGAGATCATCAAGTCCAAATCTGACTGATGGTGCCCACTTAACTATATCACAAAACACCACATCTACCCATTTTTTTGAACACTTCCTGCAATGGTGACTCGACCACTTCCCTGGGGAACCTTTCCAAAGCTTAACCATTCTATCATTGAAGATATTTTTCTAATATCCAACTTGAACCTCCCCTGGTACAACTCTTGGCCACTTCCCCTATGGCAAGTTGACTGGGATATGAGGCCAACAACCCCCTTGCCACAACCTCGTGTCAGGTAGTTGTAGTAGATATAGTGAAGTAGAAGGAAAACTGGTTATGAGAATATTTCTTTCTTATTTATTGGATTAAAAAAATGAGTTTGCATATGCAGCAATTGCTGTTGCTCCCAGAGAGTGACGTGGTGAAGCTGAGGATCAAAGCTCGAACACTGGTTCAGCTCCCAGGCCCACACAGCCTGCCACTACTGCCAAACCTTCTGAAAGTACCATAGTGCAGAGTTTACTGTGATGTAATCCTATACAACAGGTGGAATTAGGCAAACATCAGTTAACACTGGTTGAAACTGAGCACATAATTTTCAGCTCTTCTTCTAAAGGGATTATCAGCCTAACACTAACACCACATTGGCAATGCGGTATTAAAGGAAGAGACTAAATCAGGCTAGACTGTATCTATGTCTCTGCATTTGCACACATTCTATGTCAATGATTCTCTATTGACTTCAATTGACAACTATGGATTTTCTTAAATGAATGCAGGAAGTCAAGCTTTATAATTCCCAGCTGTCCACACCAGTTTTCTGTCCACTAGTAGATATTAGGTCCGATAAGTTTCTAGTAGGAGCATGTGGGTGCAGCTAGTGCAAAAGGGATAATATGGCAGGAGACTAAGTTTTATGAATACCGAATCCTACTCAAGAGGTTTTTTTAATTATAAATACACATTAATGCTCTATTTGTGCTGTATTATTGTGGAGAGGTCCCAAGACTGTGGAAGTATGGAGAAACTGAAGGGAGCACAAAAAGCAGTATTTTATGGCCTCACCCCAAATACACACACCAGCGCCATTCTTGGAGGTTTAGAGACATATGACAACCAATCTCCTAATATCATACTGACCTCTAAAGGTACATCAAATGGCTCAACTTCCACTTCAATTGAGTTTGTCTTGTCTGAAGGAGAAGCTGACTTCCGGTCCTCTCCCACTTTGTCAGTTTTGTCTTTTCCTTTGAGCGCTTTGAAGTCTTTATCTTTAGATGACAATTTGATATCCTTGATAATGCTTGAAAACTTGGACTCACGGGCTCCTCCTGAAAGTATCTCCACAGCAATCTCAAGGAAGAGACGTCCCCTGAAGGAGACCCCTTCTCCAAAACCTTCATTAAGCTCCTGGTGGTCATCAATGAGGCTGTGGTTCCTGGGTGAGCCGTAGAGATTGATCCAGGCAGGCCCAAAGGTAGGCAAAAAACCTGGAGATAAAGAACCAATTGTGGCTTTTCTGTTAGGTGTTAGCATGCTCTCCTCACTGTCTACTCCAAGAAATCTTGCCGCTGATGTCCCAAAAGCCAAACCTGGACCCCTTTCTGGGCAGTGGGGAACCACTTCACACAGAGCACTGCTTTGCAGGGCAATTCTCAGAGACCAATGAACCTCTGCCAATACCCAATCAACTCTGCTGGGTTGGAGCTCATTCACAGAAGATGATGGTACCACCATGTGCTGGGCAGGAGGTCTATTGCATCTCTTGAAAAAAGAGCTTGATGCTGCAGACTAAAGACTGGGACATGACAGGAGAGGATGGAGGCTTTCTCCTTTAGGTCAAACTGCTTCCAAGTCCATGTCAGTCAATTTATAGAAATTTTTTTTTAATTTTCTGATTAAGGACTCAGATACACATTGGAATTGGTAGGTTTAAGGAGTTACTGTGCCTTCACTGGGCTGTGATAACTGACCATGTTCCATACATAGGTTACACAACATAAACAAGGCTGCACAGGTAGACTCAAATATCAGTGAAAAGACTCCAGATTGTGAGCCTCTCCTCAAAGAGAGGATAACACACTAGTCTGTGGTGCCTCCCTGGGCTGTGATAGCACCCAGCTGAGCCTTACCTAAAAACTTTGCTTCCAGTGGGTAGATCAAAAACACAAGCCCACTCTGTTTTTGGTTTTTAGTGAATTTCAGTTTTTGGCTTCGTTGCTTAACAGAAACTCACATGAACTGAAACTCACATCTGTCATCCCCAATGGAGCAGAACAGACTATTGCCACAGTCACAAAGATGGTACCAAATTATGCAGCAGCCCTTCAACAAGAACAACATCAGACCCTCCATGTGCTGAGCACAATGTAATGTAACGTGAAATTAAACAACAGAAGGTGTTTCAGAACCAACACTTGAACTCTGGACATCCCTAAATTAGGATTAGCCAGTGCCAAGATCCCATGCAAGTAGATTCTACCTTAAGGGTATATCCTGGAACAGACATTTTCCCCTTTACCTTTGTCACCATCTTGTTCATTTGATATTTTCTTCAAATCAATGAAGTGGGTGGCTAAGGCCACATCATTCATGCTGCCTTCATCCCAGACTTGGATTTTGACTCTTCGACAGAGTGGAGGGAACATTTCTTTGAAGATAATCTGTTCGTGCCACACTGGATCTGCACAGTTCTTTTGCACTGTTGTCCGGCCCTGAAATGAAAGTCCAGCAAATTTATTTCCAGAGAGGTCGAACTTTGGAGAATGGCAATGAGTATGGCAGAAATTGCACTTAGCAGCATCTCTCTGGCCTTTTTAAAGCACAAATATCCTGTCTTGAAAGTACTTTGACTTTTCTGTTAGCTTGTTCATTTTGTCCTCCATATCTAATAAAAGACCACACTAAGGCTAAAAAATTCCCACATGCACACAGCAGAGCCTGGAATAAAATCTAATTCTTCAGGATCCTTATCCACAAAATGTATCTGTAAAGCCAGACTTTGGCATTTCTGCTACAACCTGCACATCTTCAAATGCCTTTTGAAATATCTGGGTAGTGGTGATGCAGCGCAGTTTTTCTTATAAAAGACTAAATTCATTACAGATGCCAGGCTGTGTGTACCAATGGGATTACCTTAAATGAGGCAATTTATCTAGCATAAAATATTATTATTGTGGTTCATGTTCTGGACATATGCCTGTGTGGAAGAGAGATAGGTCCTGGAGCTATTCCTCTAAACCTAAGGAGATGGCAGGACTGTATTACAGTCTGTACATTCACTGGCTCTGCCAGGACTTTCACTTTAAGTGGAGAGAACTGAGTCAGAAAACCCACCAAGCCTCTCTATAAAACGACTTTTTGCACACCAGTGTGCAAACTCACACCAGTGACCCATTCTTGTCCTCTTCAGCCCTCTATTGAACCTGAAGGTGCTGCACGTGTTTGCCTGATTTAATCCACAGTTGTACTTTGCAATTTGGATTCATGACAAAACATGCAATCAGCAGCAAGAGCCTCCTTCTCATGCCTGAAACATCTAAAAAGGATTATCTGGAGCTGTCCCTAAGGCTTCCTTGCACACAGAAAGCATTGCTGGCTTGAAATAGTTTCCATTTTGATCCTTGTTTGATCCTTGTTGTTTATTTACACCAATTATCAAGACAGACTCCCTGACACAGTGTTTCATGGTGTACCCCAGGGGAACCAGGCCCTGGACCTCCTCTACACTCCTTTTCCACCAGAGGCAGAAGCCTCTCTAAGTAGTAATTTGTCACACCACCTTTGATGCTGAAGTTGTTCTAGGAGCAATGAAGCCAGGCAACACTGCCAGTCTGCTAAAATGGTTACTCTACACAGGAAAGCTGAGAAGGTCCTGAATTTCAGCAGAGTAATTCAGAAATCAATACACAACCCTTAAAACCCTGGTTGAACTACATTCACTGATTTCAGTCCTGCTTCCTTATTTCACTCAAGGGAGACCAGAACATAGCAGTTACTGAATTCCGTGCTGGGTAAATCACTGTCTTGTAACTCAAAGTTTTAGTAACATTGCTACAGAATTCTCTTTCCCCTTCTGCTGCCTGCCTCTAACCTACTGCTGTGAGCCTGATATTACAGCTGCTGGTATTAAGTCTCTCCATGACTTTATTTCTGCATAATTTAAGAACTGAACATTTTATGATGACCAAGACACATGTTTTACATAATTTATGTAACAATAAGTTAAATGACATCAGCATAATCACCAGCCTGTAGCACTGTAGCACTGTAGCACAGCTAATAGGAAAGAAGGCCTACTTTTGTGATCAAGAGGATCCCAATTACCATTTGACCTGCAAACATGACCACCACATAGGGATCCACAAGGTCCTTACTGTCGCCTATGAATGCTTTGGTGACATTGGCCATGATGCTAGAGTTCATCTTTGGAAGTCCTTCTGCTTTGTAAATTCTCACATAAAATCTGGCCCACGGTCTTTCAGATGGAAAGCCTTTGGGGATCAAGAGATTCCTGAAAGGAAAAGAGAAGCTGTTTTCTTAAAATTGAAAACTTGGACAATGAAGTGATATTTTTTCCAATAGCACCGTGATCTTGGGTTAGCATGCACCTGAGAAGACATAATAAGGTATATGGATTTGCTTTTTCATCTGAACCAAAAAAAATCTTTTTACCACAAGAAAATGATATGGCATTATTCAGCAAACTTTTCTATGTCATATAGAATCAGGTCCAGTCAGACAAGGTTCTCCAGGCTTTGTTCAATAAATTCTGAATATCTTCAAGGACAGAGATTTCCAACTCTCTTTGAACCCCTGTTTCGTCTGACCGTGTCCATGGTAAAAACCAAGTTGTTCTGAAATTTTGTTGTTCTTACCTGCCTCCAAAGCCTCTCATCCTTCTATTGAAAAGAGCCACTCATATGAAAAGAGCCTGTCTCTGCCCTCTTCATGTATGATGCCCCTGTGAGTGCTCTCCTTTAGGCTCAAAAAACCAACACCCACCACCTTTCCCCATAGACCATGCGGTCCATCAGCTTGGTGACTTTCCACAGACTTGGTCCAGGATGTCAGTACTGACCAGAAATATTGCTTCAGTAAAATTTAAAGTACTCTGGTAGCATATTTACCACTTTGAACTTCTGTATTTTACAAGGAGAATGATAATGTGCTTGAGTTTATCTAAAGATATAGAAATGTCCATATGCTCACATCCAAGAGTGGAGAAGGAGTAGGCTTTCCTCATATTTTTTCTTCTTGCTTCGCTGCTTTAAGAAATCATTCATTGGTTTCAGATCAATGAATGTTCTGTCAGGGATAATTTTGAACTTAGCCAAAAGGACTTGGTCAACTCTATCAGCTGCAGAGAAGTGACCCTAATGTGCCCTTCAATTTAGATGAGAGGATTGTAAAAACTCTCTTTGAGCATGTGAGAACAGCCAGGTGTACAATGTTATCCTGCTATTAACCCCAAGTTAACAAGGAAGAGACTGAAATGAGAGCAAAGACTTATTGAGGCATCTAGTAAGAAAGAAAGCAGTAAAAAAACAAACAAACAAAAACCCCAAAGAAATTATTGCAGTACTTTTCAATCTGTTCCTCAGTATCAGCTGTTTTCTGTGTAGCTTGTATTGCATCACCTTTCCCCGTCACACTGAGGTCACACTTCAGGTACCCCTTGGCTCCTGTCCTAATGTCAGCAGGGTCTGTCAGAAGTGCCCACTTGTCACAAAACTGATGACCTGTAAGAAGGACAAAGTTAAACACTCAAATAGAGGATATAAAAGCAAGTATTTTCCTCTTCACTCCCAGAAAAGGTACATCAAACAATGTTTGTGCTGTCAGGAGGATTGTGCTGAAATGTACTTGTTTACCAGACACTTCTAGAGTGTCCAAAATATTTTGTGATCAAAAAGGCAAGCAAAGGATTGATCCAGAGCTTGTCAGAAACAAGCTCATTTTCATCAGTGTTTGCTGAGATCAATGACTAAAGACCAGTAGAAGCCTGGGTGAGATTTCAACAACTGAACTGTCCTTATAAGGAAAGGCCACCTCTTTGATGAGAACTGCCTGAAGGTCTCAGAACTCTGACAGCAAAATCTTTGCTGAGTGCTGTGGCCACTGTAACACTGGCAGACAGCTGAGAAAGGGGAGTGGACAGCCATCAGAGGAAGACGAATTAGCTAGAAGCACATTCAGCTCCATCTTTCAAGGGGGGAAATGTACAAGACAATTCACCCACAACAGCTCTTGCTGTAACCCTGTTTCAACAATCCCATCAAGAAAGGTCCTAAGATCTCATGTTAAGTCTTTGGACATCACCTTGGGTGAGTAAAGGAGTGGGAAGGAGAGATCACAGTGTACCAGGGATATGAGCTCAAGATCAACCCTCAGACATTGCCCTCCTGTTAAAGTGTGGGCAGGAGATATGGGATAGAATTCAAGAAAAACACAGCCTGAGCACGGACATAGACTGCTCATTTCAGATAGACCATTCCTCTCTCTTGACTCTTACAGGAACACTTTAGAGAGGGTGACCCAAATGACTCTACACTCTTGCTATAGCTGTGTGACATCTACAGCAGGCAGCCTAAATATGTTCTTTCCCAAAGACAAAGAAGAGACCATGTCCTTAAGTAATTATGGAAGAGAAAAAGGTATATGTTTTGTGGATGGTTGTAAAAAACACCAAAAGAGAGGTAGGTGTTCTTTTCTTAGCTTCAAACTTCAGGAAGCACTGAACAGCTCTGAAGATGACAGGTCAAGCAGATCCATGTTCACTTTGTCTTCTTCTCTCTCCTGTTATGGTCTGCTTCTCCTCTTGTCTTGTGCTCCTCACCATTCCTTCCACTCCCCATCCTGGTCTCCCTTTCTCCTCTACTTCTACTCCAACACAGGTAATAGAGCTTTGGATGCTCTGTAACAAATGAGTATAGTTGGGTTTTGTAGAACATTCAGCTGCCCACTCTGACCACTTAAAGAAATGCCATCCTTGAAAAGTGCTACCCACCAATGGGCAGATCAAGGTGTTTTCAGTGTTGAACTTCTTTCCAACAGTTTGGCTGGTACTCTGCCATCTAAATAGGAAAACAGCTCTTCCAAAAGCTTTAAGTTGGTGTAAACCACAACCATCCAAGCGGAAAAGCAGCACTTCTCCCTCTCCTCTCCTTCCCCGCCTCAAATCTCTCTTAACAGACAAAAAGGCAGAAAATGCAGCACTCACCTGGCTGAATGTACACCGTCCCCAGATCCACTTTAAAAGAGCCTATCAGCACACTCCCAATCAGTTTATGGTGCATAACCTGTTAGAAAAAAAACAATTAAAGAACGTCACTATCTCTCTTCCCAGTCAGCCTAAGAAAGAGCATCCAAAGATCACATTTGGTTCAGAGGCAATAAGCAGCAACATCCAGCACCACCCAAAACTAAGGGCACATACCCACAGCAGATACAGCAAGTATTTGAAATATGTTCTTCACCCAACATTGTGCCAATTTAGAAAACAATATAATTGCATCTGAGTGGAATCCCTCAGGTTCATCCCAGGTCCCCAGGTTAGAGAGCAGGAATTAGATTGATGCTTCTTCAGAGCAGGTGCAGTTATATTACTTATCCTTGCAGTTTTAAATAAATCATAATGAATATAAACACATGGGACGTAACTGGTTTCACACTAGGCTGCAGAAATCCTATCACTTTCTGTGCAATACCTGAATTGCCATAAAAACTGAATGCACTTGGAGCAGAAAGAATTGAAGTGTTTCTTGGTAACATTTTAATGTACATATAAAGAAAGAGACTCAATTCTAACCTACTTCCCCCACAATATTAATGAAATCAGAGGAGTGATATAGATGTAAATTAGATCGCAAGCAGGCCCCAGCGATTCTGTCTCTGTATTCTTCCTGCCAAATGATGAATTTAATTTAATTTAATTCAAATTCAATTAATAATTTTCAATTGCCATGATTCCCAGACCTATGTATTTCCATGTCTCATTTTCAAATACTTGCATGTGGTTCACTTTACATAAAAGGCAGAGGCTTCTCCTAAGGGTGGATGCGCTCTAGAACTGTATTTCTCAAAAAATGTGTCTCACCTGTTTTCAGAATAGCTTAAAAGGTTGAAACATATTCCTTGGTTGCGGAAAAGCCTCTGAAAGAGGGTGAATTTTCTGGAACATCTTGCCCAAATTGCAAAGAGAAACTAAGTTCTTTCAAGTCCACAGAAGTTAAATCTAAATATGGGAAGTAAACAACCAAGCCTCTGACAGGATTTCAGGAGTCTGGAATAGATCACATCCTTTCTTTGGACCTACACATTGTGGATAAGGATATTTCTGGATAGGAAGACTTCTGCAATTTTGCACTGGATTGGTCAAGTGACTTTATTTTCTACACTTTCCAAGAGCAGGAGACATACATTTCTCAGTAAAGATCACTGATGCCTTCATCAAGATTCACCAGAAAATTCAGGAAGTTTCTAGTTGCAATATAATGTCCTTCTCTGTTAAGGGCCTACGGCCACTGTGCCACTGTGACCTAGGGAACACACTCAGCTGTCCTTAGTAATTCCTCACTTCAGCATGGAAGTTCCTAGAGCTGAAAAATAAAGAGTGGACAAAGGAGCAGCTTTATTTTACTATTAAGCTGAAAAATTAAACAGCCTTCATGTGGAAGAGGAGTTAGTGTGAAGTTAATGCTTCATATATACAAGTACTGCTTTTCCTCAATCCCTGGGGCTGTAAGGTCCAACCAAAGCACTGGACCCTCCCTCCCATAAGGTTGGACTAGAGAGCACACACTGTTGGGAGGAAGCCTTGAAATCTGTTGGGTTTCTCCCTGAAGCCAGGCAATATTACAGCTTTGGAGGAAGTACATGAGAATGCCAAATCAGCAGATCCAGCTAGGATACATTGAAGGGGAGGAAAGGCTGTAGCCTTTCTGTAGGAAAAAACCCCCATGAGCTTCTTTAAGACTCAAAACCAAGATGAGGGTGTGTGGTGAGTCCAAAGTGGTGTTGTCTCATTGCTCTTTGCCCATTTCATCTCCATGACAGCCTGTCCAGAGAGTGTTAAATGTTACATGTGTAAAACTCACTTTTCTGTCCTTGAGGTTTGCTTTGTGAAATGTAAATGCCCCTGTTGCACTGAAATGATGCAGGTTTCCACTCCCTGCAGCTCATGTTGCTTTTAATGCTGAGGAAATAACTTACTGCTTCTACCAAACACTCTACATCTTTCCTCATACTTTTTTTTCCAACTGTGTTTTCTTCCAATGCACCAAAGCAAGTGAGCATGAAATTTATAGCAAACACCTCTTGTCTTCTCTGAGGGGGATTATCATGTCCACACCATATCTAATTAAAGAATTGTGTCTTTTCACACTTGACTGGAGATGACTGAAGGATTTTCTTCAGATTTTCTGAATGAGCACAAACATGCATAGTGTTATAGTGAGGAATACTTCAGTAAGGGAGATACGGGTTTAGCACAAAAGGGTCGCCTTAGTTTTACTATGGTATTACTACAAGTTTGCTGAAATGTACAGGAAGATAATAATGAAGAAAAAATCTAGTAATTAGCAGGTTCTGGGAAATAGAAAGTCTCATTTTCTCTCAAATGCAGGGTTTGAATACAGCTAGACTAACTGCTGAACTGATAGACAAGGGCACTAATATATTTTGTTTTCCTTGAGTTCCATATGCAGATGAGTTCATAATGGAGGCTGCCAATCTTTGTTTCTTCTTAATAAGATTCATGCTACGCAAGTGCTGCGAAACTTTCCATCCCTCAGGGTTTTCTTCACTCCCAGCACACATATTTCCTCTCTTTGTTTCTATTCCACTGAGAGATTGCATTCTCCAGAATTATGTTGCAAGGTAATGAATCTCTGTTTTCAGTCGCATACATGGGCACTGTCCAAGGTTAGTTCATTGTTTTTACTGAGTTTTTTCCTAAAGTCATTTTTACCTAGAAGACCTTTAATTTCTTAGTGTTGCAGCTCCATCAGCTATAAATAAAATAAGTTTGCTGAGCCTGATGAAACTGTGCAGATATACAGCAGGTAATGGTGACACGTTTTCCCACACCCCCACTGCAGTCAGAAAGCTGGCACTTTCCACTGAATATACAGAATCTTTATCAAAAGAATGTGAGATTGGGAAGACTGGCCACAGCTCTGAGGAAAATAACAATACATCCCCAACAGCATCAGCAGCACACAGGAGTTGGTGCCTTGGCAGTGTGCTGATACACAAACCATGTCTGAAACATCTATGGGGCCACACACTGATACGTCATAGCAGTGAGGTGATATCTACTCCCATGCCATTGTCAGCCTGCAGTAAATTCTGTCCTCACAGATGAGATCAGAGCTGCAGATACCTTATGTAGTTATGAACTTCACATATTGGAGCTCTGAGTGTGGTACAGTGGATTTTAATGGAACTTTGAGATTCTGACTGTCAGTTTACTTCCAGCATTGAAAACCTAGTTGTCCAGGTGTCCATGTGTAAATGAAAAGATTTTATTCTGTAGCTGGCAAAAGTCACTCTATTAGCAGCTCAGAAAAGGAAGTAGACAGTCATGTGTCCTATAGCTCCTAAGTACTGCTTGTTTCTGTCAAGCTCAACCAGCACAGATCTTTTCCTGGTGTATATTATTGAAATCAACAAAGCACTTCAGAAAAAAAAAAATACTTTTCCTGGAGCAACAGCACTCTGTTTATTTGCCAAAGAAATATCTAATAAAATGGATGAAAAAAAGAGGTCATGAAGTGCACAGCTTTTGTATATTTCCAAATAATACAAATAGAGCACTGTCCAGAGTCTTACGAGATCTTTAATTCCTTAGCAGCTTTGCTACATGTGGAGATGAGTTTTGGACAAGATAATTAACATGGCTCCATAGACTTGGCCTTCCAAACTGCACATCATTATCTAATGCTCCAAGTCCAAGAGCATGTGTGTCTTCCATCAGGACAGTTCTGAGATGTCACAGAATCATTTAGGAAAAGATCTTTAAGATAGAGCCCAACCATTAACCCAGCACTGACAAGTCCACCACTAAACTGTGTCTCCAACTGCTACACCTACAGCCTTTTAAATCCCTCCAGGGATGGTGATTCCACCACTTCGCTGGGCACTCTATTCCAATGCCTGTCTACTCTTTCTGTGAAGAAATTCTTTCCTAATATCCAATTTAAATCTCTTCTGGTGCAACTTGAGGCCACTTTGTCTTGTCCTGTCACTTGTTACTTGGGAGAAGAGACCAACCCACACCTTGTTTCAGGCATTTGTAGAGAGCAATAAGGTGCCCTGATAGTTTTGTTGGGACTTTAGTTGCAGTGAGCAGTGGAAGAAACACTGAGCTCTTGGAGACCATTCACATGCTAATAGACACCAACCAGTGACACTCCCAGACAGCCTGAGTCCCTGCTGAGGAAAAGTGTCTGCATTAGTTTAGTTAATTCAGTTAGAAAGAGTTATATCTGAGGAACTGATATAAACCAGATGCTTGAACCAAATGGCAGCTTGAAAATTAGATGGATGAACACAGTGAGGAGAGGAGGGAATTAAGCTGAATTTTCTCATTCTACCTTGAAGTTTGCCATGCCAGCAATGAGTGTCCCTGAAAATGCAGACTAAATCTTTCTTTTGTGTATGTTCCTTCAAATCTCTGCCAGCTGACTCTCCTTATCCTCTCCTCTATCCTCTTTCCTATACTTCATGCTGACCTTCTAGCATTCTTGGTACCTAGAATTGTTTATTTTTAACTACATTAAGAATAATTTAGATTTGAAGTGACATAAACAACAGTGACCTTTACTTACTGTGCTAAGCTTTCCTCGGTACTTACAGAGATGTTGATTATTTTGTCAAACAGCAACACTTGTGGTCCAACGAAATCAAACACAAAGTACTGTGGGAAGAGAGGACAGCAGATGAGAATCATCCCTGGGCAGGGAGCCAGCACTGCATGGTGCAGCATTTTGTGTAACTGCACAGAGCTCCAGTGAGATGCTGGGGATGCTGGGTGGGCAGTGGTGGACAAAGCAAAACTCTTTCCTTGCCCCTGACATGTTTCTACCATGGCCCAGACTTGTTTTCTCTCTATTCCTTGCATGGCTACACAAGACTTGCTTCACAAATGCGCATGGGCCTCAGTCTCCATCAGAAAGTATTGTTAAAAGGGAGAGGAGGCACAAGGAAACCAAAGGATTTTTTTGGTTTTGGGTGTTGTTTTGGTCTCGTTTGTCACCAATTGGAACAAACATATGTCAAGAAAAGGCTGAAACCATGAAATAGTAGAAAAGGGAGTAGAGAGGTAGGAGGTGCAGTACAGACAAAGCTCCCAAATAGATGACTTGAAAAACTGCAGCAGCAGTGGGAGTAAGGCAGAATGTGGTGGAGAGAGTGGGGAACAGGTTGGATAGACCTTAAGAAGAGAAAGAGCAAAACTCAAGGGAGCTATTGCTGGTCTTTGTCTCCTGGAGAGACCTCCCTGCTCAGACATGGAAGTGCTGCAAACTTAATTATCCCCTTATGAGTTATCAAATGGCAGAGTCCACCCAGAACCATTGAAGAAAGTGTCTTCTTTAAGAGAAAGCACCTACTTCATTGTAGAAAGGGGCATTTGTGCCTTCCTTTACTGTTGTTTGCTTCTTCTCATCACCTATCTCGATGATCACCACAGGATCGATGTTCTCGCCCACTAGCTGCCTGGCCTCGATGATGGTGATGGCAATCTGTGGGGCACAAGGACACCATGGACACCATGGGCTCAAGTCCAGCCTGCCTGGGGAATTCACAAGTACACAAGGGCTGTCACCCCCTGCTCACCTGGTAGTTCTGGGATTTCATCTCCTCTTCATGAATTCTGGTCACCAGCTTTGCCCTGTTTAAATGACATAAGAAGTCATTAGACATCTCTAGGCAGGAGCCGGTACTTGGACACATATTGGACAGACTTCTCAACAGAAAACAAGTATTATTTATGGCAGACAGCTTTGTTGCGAACTGTTAGGCTTGATTTCAGCAGCAGAGACCATCTCTGTCTTTCTCATATACTTTTTTGATGGGAAAATGTTTTGCATCAACACAAACCAGTGCAGCTACCTATCATGGTAATGATTTCACTCGTTGATTCCATCAAACTCGACTCCATTCCTCCCCAGATTGCATTCCACTCCTGTTTGAAAAACACAACCACACAAGCTCTTCACTATAGAGATTGCTTGTTCCGTTTAGCACAGTTAGCACAGCTGAGGCACCCTCAGGATCCTTTTCAATCTCTCCCTGCACTGGACAACATCTGGTGATATCACTGAGCTGACAAGTGCATTCCACTCTGTCATGTGGGAGAGTGGGAGTGAAGGGATCACTGCTGTCAGCAAATGGATTTTCTGTCAGATGCTTTGTTCCAGGGTAATTGAACACAGTTCCCTTTCTGGGACAGGTGAAAAAGGAGTTTAGGGGGATGTTAGGGAAGATACATGAAGGAGCACCTTTTCCTGTTTGGGGTTAAGGATCCAAAAGCACTGCACTGAGCATCATTGTTCACTAGGTCTTCCTCTACCTCTTCTTGTCTTCCAAGAGTTTCATGGAGAAAATTTGCAGTTTCATCATTATCACCTGATGAAGAAAACAGACAAGGAAGTAAAACCCCCATCTCATTTCTAGCAGCAAAAATCTCACTTGGAGCAGAGCAGTGAATTTATCACCATGAACTGAATATTTTATTTATTTTGGGTGTCCCAGTTAGAGATACTCTCATGGTCTGTATCGAGCAGCATTGATTACAGCAGCAGCTCCCCTCCTGTGCAATATCATTTGCCATATCTGTGTGGCTGTAGCCACTCTCCTCACCCTGTGTGCACTCACGACAGGCACATACACACTACTGAGTAAAGCTGCCAGCTTTATTGAGCCAGCCCATCCAGCCATCACAGCCTATGCAGGTTGTTTGTTTACAGTTTTTAAAAGAAGCAGAACTTCTGGAGGAATTACACACTTGTAGTAAATTATCTACCTATAAAGTAGAAAAAAAAAAAACTCAAAAATGTGCCATCTCTTTATGATAAGAGACAGGCTGACATTTTTAGTCTACCAGAGAGAGCAGTATGAACTCACAGAACCTGAACATGAACTTCACGAAACAGTTAATGTAAAAAGAATTAGCTCTCTGTTTATTTGGGAGTGATAAGGAGTTTACTGCCTGTTTTAGCAATGCTAAGCCTTGAGACACAATTCAAATGAGTTCACATGAAATCAGATCTAATATAATCCCCCACCACCTACTCATCCCTGTTGCAATATTGATTTATGAGGCTTACCCAATGCATCTTTGTTTGCAATTGTCAGCCCTCTCTCGCCTTTTTTCTTCTTCTTCAGTTTCATGCCAGCAAACAGCCCCTTTCTGAAAAAGTAAAGAAAATTGATCAGTGTAGTATCTTCAAACCTTTTTCTGTACCGGACTCTAATTTAATTCAAGGAGTTGTTAAGAGGGAGTTTTGATTTCCAAGCAAGATCATTATATTCTGAATTCCCTTTTATGAACAGCAAACAAGAGAAAGCTCTGACTTTTTGCTTCATCTAATTTAGTTTCTTTTTAAAATTTGGCCATGCACAGGCAAACATAATGTTACAAGAGCCAAAACTTCTGTTCAAACCAAGATGACAAGATGCAAAGAAAGAAAATCAAAGTTTCCAATCTACTGACTTCCCACACATGTAGCTCATTCCTTACGCCTGTGACAAGACCAGAGATAAAAGGCCGATTAGAGGATCCAGAACAAAAGCAGTTTTCCACTGAACTAAGTCATTTGTGTAAATTTGGTCACAACACCCAGGACACCCACGGTATCACTGGCACATACACCATGTAACTCAGGTAGTTCTCTCTCCTCTTCAGCAGCAAAGCAATGAACCAGCCTGAACGAGGGTTACTCCTAAAGCTGTGTTAGAGAGGTGCTTCTGCCTCGGATTGGTTCTTCCAAGAAAATAAATATGCCACAAGTTTCAGAGGGAGAAACAATCTATGCTGCTTGAGAATTTTGTGCTATTAACTGTACAGACAAACAAACCAAGTGGCGAGAGGCAAACACAAAGGATTTAATATAATAGCAGCATTTTTCAGGTTCTTTGTTGGCCACAAGCATGCAGTGACAAACATTCAGAAAATTTTCTTCCCCCTGTCATCAGAGGATTTATTTGCCTAAAATATTGTAGGTATAAAAATTTACCTGGAGAAGCACACAGCCCAGCAAGCCAAAACAAGCAGGCACCTACAAGCTGAGTAAACGTGATAGCAACCAGTGCCCAAACATCTGAAATCACCCAAAGCCAAGCTGTGGAGGAAAAGATACTGCAAACTGGAAAGGGAATTTGGTAATGTTTAAAGGTTGTATTCAGAGCAAGCAAATTAAGTTTACTGGCCAGCCCAGGAGGAATGTCAGCAATGTACGGTACAACATCAGAAAATACACAACTTCTTTGTTGAAAGAATGCTAAAATCTGATGTATGTGTGGAAATGCAGCACCCAGACAAAAACATGTCTCAAGCAAAGCAGGAGTCAGAGGGTGACTGGAGGAAACAGCCATTAATAAAGCCTGATGTGTTAACTGAGCTGTCTTCCATGATTCTTATGTTTATGTAACACTTGAAACTGCTTAAAGACAGAACTGCAGAAGGTGCCACAGGGTAACAGAAAGAGAACTAGCCAAGCTTTGGATAACTGCATGGTGACAAGAGCAAAATCCATCTTTGAAGTAAACCAGATTTCAGTCTCAGGTTTTTAGTCTGTCAGGGGTTTGGGCACAAAACAGCATCAGGCTGCATCTGAGCTCTCCTGCTCCCCTGATCCCAGAGGTTACCTTAGCCAAGATAACCATGCAGAGATGTGTCCATTGACAGTGCCAGAGAGGCAGCAAGCACAGCTCACTTGCAGGGCTCAGCTCTGGGAAAGAAGAGTGTGGGTTTGTCCAGCAAGGGGGCAGGGTGGCATTCTCTGTACATGGGATTTGCCAGAGAGAATCTTCTCTGTAAGGGTCTAAATGAAGTAAATTAAGTCTTCAAGGAACTGAATGAATCAATCCTTCACAACAGGCTCCATCACTTTGATATTTAAACCTCTTGCCAGCCAGTGTCTGTCTGCACACCCTAATACTGTGCACGTGGGTAACATCCACACTGCTTAATATAACCAGTTAGGCTTCTTGAAAGTGTTCTGTGGATGTGCTTTTTGTGCCAGACAGTTTGTTCTCATGGAAGGAATAAAAAAAGTACACTTTCTTCAAATTTCCACAAAATGTTTTTCGCTGCAGTTTTGACATGAATTCAATCAACTGTTGAAAAAGTGAAAATTATTCCATCCCTTCTTCCCCAAGCTGGCGTAAATTTTAACAAGAGGAAGTTTGGACCTTCTATGCAGTTATACCGGATTTGATAATGACCCTGAAGTTGTCCATACCCATCTGTATCCCTAAGTCAGGCATAAAACTGTGTGCCACCTTTAGGCAAACCCCAAAGATAGCGTGAGGAAATGTCTCCCATGTACCCCACAGGAAGTGCTGGCTATCAGCAAGGCACAAACATGGGGAATCAGGAGAGATCTGGCGTGCAGAAAAACTCATTCACCTGTCATGGACCTGTGGGGAGGTTGGAGGTTTTTAGTGTTGAGGTGTTACTCACAACCTTCAGCGAAGATTTAACCCCCACATGCTACATGATACACAAATAGAGGTTTTGCTCCTTCTGGATCCTAGAAGTTGATTTGAGATAGAATAAAGCAATTTCATGTCCAAAGAGAAGGCAGATGAAAGAATTCTTACAGGCTACCAAGAGGTTTCCTGTTTTAAGTGCTTTGATTAGAATCAATTAAAAATCAGCCATCTCAGCTAATCAAGAACATTTCTTAGTTCAAAGAGGACTGAGTGTCCCAGCTCCTTTCACATGAGGATTGTAAAAAAACCTGAACTTAGAAGAACTTTTGCTTATACAATGTGAACCTTAGTTTATGACTGTGATTCACTGAGGTTTCCCTGATATAAATAGCAAATAAGAGTGGGATATCAAACATACCACAGCATTTGACTATACTCAGACCATGTTAAATTTGCACCTCTGTAAACACAAGTGTTAACTTCCTGTTATCAGTGCCACAGGGCCACTGGGTCTCTGAATTAATTTTCATACCATGAAAAAAAGACTCACAAATTTCATTCTCCTCTTGTCAAGGTTCATCTATGGCAGCATCCAGCTTTCAAAAAATTGCTTTCATGCTCTTTCTTTTCATCTAAGCTGTCCCATCATCACAGGCTTCATGATCGCTTCTTGCACAGCATAATGTTCTCTTAGATATCAAATAATTGCAATTTGCAGTCTATTTTAAAGGAAAGTCGGCAAAAAAAAAATCCACTTCAGAGCTGTCAGCATGAGAGTTCAAATGACCTTACTAATACTGAACCTCAGAGTTCCTCCACATTGTTTAAACTTAGTATTTTCTACCAGCAAGATCTTTTTAGAAGTCTGTGTGCTTGAAGATTTGATATAAGAGGAGACTGGCTTCCTGCTGTGGGAACGGTAACAAGCCATCCAGAGACAAACAGGCACTTCCAGGGTGCAGGTTATCTACCTCACTCTAGGCATCCACTGTAGGAAAACTCTTGTCCATCACTTATAAAGTCAGAAGAATAAACTGAGCTCTCTAAACAAAGGCACATGTAGCTCAAGGAGGGACCCTCTGCCCCTTCCATAGAGCCCCCTCTCCGTCCAGTTTGACAGAACTTGGTCAAGCAGAACCCAGACTTGGGCTCAGTTACATTAGTCCAAGATGTTGTCAAGTTCCATTTTTGTAGCCCTGAGATGCCCTTTCCTTGTGCTGCTGGTGTGTGAGCTGCGCTCCTGGCAGGCACAAAGGACTGAAACTGGGGAATGAGATCTGGAAACACAGAGAACAGGCACAGAAACAAAGCCTGTTTTATCCAGCACATCTCCCAAGACCATCCAGTTCTTACATGGACAGGCTGAGTGAGCTGCCAGCGTGCTCCTGGCAGCAGAAAGTCCTTATTAGAGCAGCTGCCCTGCTTTTTCCCCCCAAGTCCCTTCCTTCCTGGAAGCAGCAGTCTCAGCAAAACTTTTGGAACCATCAGAATTATTTAGTTCAGGGATGATCAAAGGTTTGTGCACCTCAGCTCTAAGCCAGCTCCTGTGCCTCAAGATTGCAAGCCATGGGTACAGTGATTGCTTTAGTTGAGGAAGTAGAAACTGCAGAAAGAGGAAAAAAGCCTACTGCCTTCCTACACATGAACATAAAATTTGATAGGTGGGTTTTTGTATTTGGATTTTGTTATTTGCATTCTGTAATATGTCTTGGTCAGATTTTTATTCAGCTCCCTAAAATTCCACTTCTTTCGATGTAAGTTCATTTTTAAAAGAGACTTTCAGTAGATCAAACAGTACTGCACTAGGTAAATAACTATCTGTGAGTAGTTCTAATTTCCATGAAATAAACACAAGCAAAAGGAACCTAATTCTCGAAGTTAAAAAAATGTTTCTTCTTTTCAAATTAACAAAAAAATCCAAAATGTAGGAATGACTCTTGGCTCATTTTATCACTTCCACAATATGTACTAGTCAAGGAAATTATCTCATAACTTAAATCCCTTTTTCCAAATAATAAAATATAATTACAATACCAAGATGCAGCTTCAACATGAAAAGTCTAATAAATCTAAAACAGTCACATAAGCACAGCTGGTTAATTCAGAACAATTTTCTAGTAAGACAGTGTGCCATTTGTGATAATAAATTAAGTCCCAGACAAGAAATTTATTGCACAACATTTAATTATCAAGGAGGACTGAATAAAATAAATTCTGTGATCTTAGGCATATGGAAAGCAAAAAATTCTTAATGAGCAGTTACTGATGTACTCATTTCATGCCTTTTTTCCTCGGGATTATAGAAGTTAAGGGAAGACCTTGCCAATTTATTCATTTAATTTACTCTGTTTCCCAGTGCAGGGTTGCTTTGTTCAGTATACTGTCAGGTCCTTCATCCTGCTTCAGCAAAGAACCTCCCTCTATCCCCAAATCCATTATTTCTGCTGTGGTTCTTTCAAAGCTTAGATCTTTTACAAGCTGCCTCAACGTGTTTACACTTTTCCTGATTTCCCCCTGGTTCTGCTGTTTTGACAGGTCCAAAGATTTGCAGTAGGAAAGCTTCAGCTCTTCAAGAAGATGAATACAGAATCCTGTATGACAAGCTGCAATTTACAAAACAGCTGTGGCACAACCACAGGTATCAGTTCTGAATCTTGGGGTTTTTCATATCTATGTGACACTGTGACTTTTTCGTGTCTTGTCTCAACTACTAATATCTCATTGATACGAAAACAAAATTGCAAGCTGACAATACAGTGGTCAGGATTAGTTACACACTGGCTCTGTGCATTCAAGAATAGGTTCCAAAAATTCAGGAGAAATTCTGCTGTCTTTGCAGATAATTCTGTGTAAAACTTCTGTTTCTTGCACTGCAGCAGTCAAAACCTGAAATCAGCCATTAGAAAGCATAAGAAATTAAATAAAAATATTACAGGGAACACATGCCACTAAATTACTGCATTTTGGCTACAACTTGCTGCTTTGTGTTCCCATCTCAAAAGGAACCTAAAACTCAGCAATACAGAGAAAACTCTGTGGAGTGTGATCAAAAAGGGGGTCCTGGCAAAGTCTATTCAGGCTGAGAAAGTGATGATAGCTTGCGTTTTTCAGACGATGCAGTGAGGTAAGAATGAAGCATGCCTGAGAAGTGCTGAACTGGCAACCAAACACTAGAATATGGTCTTGGAGTCACCCCTGGTGGTCTCTGAATCAGCAGCTCAGTGTGCAGCATCAGTTAAAAACATCCACACTGTGCTGGGTGTTGTCAGGATGGGTGTCAGAAAGAAAGGAGCGAGTGTCAGTTTGCCTTTAAAGCACTGGTGAACCTACACAGGATCACAGAATAAATTGGTTTAACATCTCACCTTCTGTGTGCAGCTTTGGTCTCCACATCTCAAATAAGGGTTAGAGAAGGCACAGAAAAAAGGTGGGAAAAGTCAGTTTACGACAGACTGAAACAGCTGTAACTCTTCATTTGGAGAGGAGATGACTGAGTGAAAATAGGATGAAATTTTATAAATTTAAACTGGCAAATAGTGTGAAAGTAGAGCTGCTTCTTACTCAGCATAACACAGAACACTAGAATGAGGATGCACTTGATGAAACAAGACTGAAAATACTAAAAGGACTGGATGGGGATGTATCCATTAACACTCATGATAAAAATGTCCCACTTGCTAAGGAGACTGGACCACAGAAAGTGCCCAGGCTCATGTGCTCTCCCTGAATATGCCATCCTTTTGCCACTGCTGGTGAAGAGCACAGTGCCAGACCTCATAGGATGTTTCTCCTGTTCTGGTCATTCTCTGATTATAAATACCAAATCTGTGCATGGCTGGGTCACCTGGCATGGATTTAAATCAGGTATGGGTTCATTATCATGTTTCTGTCTGAATTATTAAAGTACACAGCACAAGCTTTTGTCAAATTTATACCTAGTCCAGCAAAAAGCCTGATAGTGAAAAAACGAATCCATTCTTGGAGCACACTTGAGCAGGAAGGTGAGTTCACTCCTAATTATCACAGTCTCATGTGGTCACCATGTCTTTGAGAGGCACCTGAGTTTACTGTATTGTTTAAGTGCACCTGAAGTGTTCTTTGGAAGTGAGCTATAAAATAATGAGTGACATGGAAAAATGGATAGAAAAGGAGTGTCTCAGTTTCACTCCCAGACCACAAAACCACAGTGCTCAATGACATTATCAGGCAACAAGTTTAAAACAAATGTAGGCGTGAACAAATGAGGTGTTCTTCAGTGAGACACATAAATCACACATTGCAAAGGAGGTCATTGAGTTAGAGAATTCAAGGAGATTTAAGGCACATTTATGGAGCTTGTGTACAGAGGGTCTCATATCCATCCAGCTCATAAACTTTCTAACTGCTGAGGGCCTTGCTCATACCTGTTTCACAAACTGTATTTCTAATTACTCACCTTTGCCCCTTCTTGGGAGGCAGAAACTGGTTTGACAAAGTTGCCTCCATGTTTTTCAGCATTTTAATGCTAAAAAATTATTTCCCTAGATGCAGAAGAAGAAATAACAGGTATACTGATATGCACTCTGAGCAACCTATAATTTTGAACTTTTGAATTGTGTACAGTTCTGCCACAAATGATCTAAAACTCCAAACTCTGAGAAGGCTTCAGGAACAGCAGCACCACAGCACAGTATCTCTGCAAACACTGGCCGTTTACTCTGGCACATACAGCTTTGGTTCTTCCAAACCCTGTCCCTTCTGCAGAAAACCAGACTTTTAATTGACACATTTAGCATCCTTATGCATCATGAGTCATGACAGCAAGGAAGCCACATCCTGAACAGATGCAAAGTAGTGGTCATATTCAACAACTTTTCTCATGTCAATACACAAGAGCTGGGTAACAGATCTACTAAATACTAACACAGGCCTACAAAATAAAGAATGCAGTTGTTACATGCAGAGAGGTCCTTTCTTTTGTTCCTGCACCTCTTTAGAATTCTTTACTCCCTCTACAGGGGTCTTGACCCCTCACCTGTGAAGGACTTCCCATGAAGTTAGAAATTATTAAGGACAGCACAAGACATTATAGACTAGATCTTATCAGAAATAATAATCACCCCCCCCAGGGGCAGCTAAAACAGCATTAAAGGACTTGCTGATTTTCTTTTCCTTCAAGAAAAAGTCTTCAAACATAATTAGCTGAATTTAATTTAAACCTTGGAAGAATTTCCTGAAGATATCAGACATACCTGTGGGCCTGAGGTACCACTGTTGAGAGCTCCATCCTGCTGTTTTTCTTTCAGTCTCTACCTTTTACATTGTGAATGGGCTTTCTGAGCTTATAGAACCAATTAGTTCTATAACCAACCTGAATGGCTAGGTTGGAGAAGACCTCTAAGACCCTCAAGTCCAACACTTAACCTGAGACTGCCATGTTCACCACTAAACCATGTCCCTGAGTGCCACATCTACATGTCTTTTAAATACCTCCAGGGATGGTGACTCAGTCACCTTCCTGGGCAGCCTATTTCACTGCTTGATAACCCTTTCACTGAAGAAATTTTTTGAAATATCCAATCTAAAACCTCCCTGGCCACACTTGAGGCTGTGTCCTCTTGTTCTATTTGCATTTAAGTTTGCTTCTTGCTGGTAGTAAATGTGGTGCCTGATTAGTCAACCTGGTAAACATTGAACAAAAACAAATATGTATCTCAGTGTAAACATTAACTCCTCTTGCTCTGCAGGGACCTGCAGGAGCCAGTCTGTTGAGGAAGCCAGGCACTGCTCTTGAACAACAGCTCCAAGCTAAAAGGCCACCAGGCTTATCACACCCACCAAGACACCTCAAAAAAGTTTAGATTTCAGACAGTCTTAGCAACCACTCTCTGGAAAAATAGGCCTATCTAAAATATTCTTGTATTTGCATTCACTTATTTTTTAATAAGGACATAATTTCTTTTTCTCTGTTTTCTTTTTCCACCCATAGCTTGCCTAACTGCTCTCTACTGCAGCTCAATGTACAAGGCTTTGGATTGTGGTTCCCTCATCTACTCCTCCAACCTCCCCAGTTCAAAGGCTTAATATCTGTTATTCTTAGTTAATAAACCATCATATTAGTCACAGCTCTTGCCTCCAGTCTTATAAGTACAGCTTCTTCCTTGACATTTCCTCTTGGACATACTTCAGTCCTTGCTGAGAACAAATTAGAGAGGCACAAGACCACTTTTGTTCTGCACTTCTCAAAGGCTGTTTTCACCTTGTGCTTAACCTTGTCTGATGGGAGCTGGCCTTTAAAAAAGACACTATATTACTGTGAGGTGAGACTCTCATTAAGGACACCTTTGGAATTAAACATTTGAACCCCAGCAGGAGGATTCATTATTCCCAAAATACATAACGAAGTTCACTGCAGTGATGAAGTACCTGTAGCATGTGAGGTGTCCAATTTTGCTGGAGTGAAAAATGCAGAGAAATTAAACTAGAATAGGCAGCTTAACCCAAGTGATCAACCAGGGTCAAAATTCTCTAGACTTTTGTTTCTGTCAGTGGAATTTTGAGAGATGGCCTCTGCAGGTCAGGCTTATTTGCTTTTCTTCTCTTCACGATTCCAGCCTAGCCATCCAGAAGCTGCCCTGCCCTTCACCAGCAAATTCTTGTTTGACTTGAGTGATTGAGCACAGCTCTGCTCAGAGGAGAAATGGTAATTAAATCAGATGTTTCATATGCTCCTGTATCTTTAAAAAGCATATGCAAAATTCCTATTTCTCCACTGGAGCAGAAAATTAATGGATTATTTTTCATTCATCCTTCTGAATTTTGCAGTTAGCCCCAAGTTCTTATGCTGGCTTTTACTGGGGATACTCTTCTTCAATTTCTTTTCTTACTTTTTCTCATATACCTTGTCTTTCCCAGTTTTGAATAATGATGTGCTTATGCCACAGGCAGTTACTATTGCTTTACCGATCTACTTCCCTTAAAAGGCTTAATAATATCATCATTAAAAAGTATGAGCTACACTAAGGAAGGAATTGGAATCTGGATAATAATAGCATCTAATTCCAGGCAGACTGGGCTGGCAGCAGAATGGTGTGGTCCCCTGGGACACCCCACACAGTACAGCCATTCCAAAGCACTTTCACCAAAGTGAGGTTTTAAAGCACCCTGTTCCTAGATGAAATCCTAAACACTGGGAGCAGTCAGTGTGCCCTTTCAGTGGAGGGGTTGCTCACAGTCTGCTAATTTTTTTTTAAATTCTCTTTTGCAGCTGAATTGAGATGTGAATCATGACCTGCACAGAATGGTTTCACTACCCTCTCCTAGAAATTGCAACAAGGTATGCAGAACTGGCAGCTCTGCAGGAAAAAGCTGTCAGGGAGAGAGAGTCCTGGGTGCCCAAGAACACACCTTTGGGTGATCAGTTTTGTTCACCAACATCCTGTCAGGCAACCAAACTCTGCTTATCTCTCCAGAGAGCTTCTCTGTCAGGCTGCAAGCCCCCTACCCCATCCAGGTCTCAAACAGCTTGTTTTGTAATTGGGCAGAGTATCCCATAAGACATGCAACAATCCAACAACATCCCCTTTGCTCAGCTGGACATGGTTGCTCTCCTCTAATTGAGTACTCAATTAGCATTTGAGTGGCAAAAGCTGAGGTGACCATTCAGCAACTGCCCTGATCTAATTGATTTCTTTTCTTTTTTTTCTTTTCTTTTCTTTTCTTTTCTTTTCTTTTCTTTTCTTTTCTTTTCTTTTCTTTTTTCTTTTCTTTTCTTTTCTTTTCTTTTCTTTTCTTTTCTTTTCTTTTCTTTTCTTTTCTTTTCTTTTCTTTTCTTTTCTTTTCTTTTCTTTTCTTTTCTTTTCTTTTCTTTTCTTTTCTTTTTTCTTTTCCTTTTTTTCTTTTTTCCTATTTCTTTGACACTTTGTTGAACGAGAAAGTATAGAGTAAGTTTGTCTTGACTGCTTCATTTTCTATAGGAAATGTTTTCAGACTTAAGAAATTTTACAGTTAAGATTCAGTGTGTAAAGAGGTGTAAATCAGCCTTCAGGCCATGTGGAATGCCTGCCTTGAGCTGCCAACAGGGCTTTTTTAAGTGGATGTAAACATGTACACTGCTCCTCAGTTCATGTGCCTCCCGACTGGCAAGGCTGGCAAGAAATCTCACAGGCTGTTTTATAAGTGAGTACTGTAACAGCAAGGAAAGGCTGTGAGGGTGGTATCTCCTGTTCTTGTTGCTGTGAAGGACCACGTTCCAGGTGCAACTTCAGCCCATGTTTTCTGAAGTTTATGTTTCCAGAACTGCTGTGCAACAAGTAGGGCAGAAGCAGACTCCATGTGTGTATCTATACATACTCTGAAATCAAGCCATGTTTGCAGAGCACATGGTACAATGGAGAGTCTTCTTCCAGACTACCCTTTCCATTTATTACCACTCACTAGAAAAGTCATGGGTGCCGTGTAGAAGCTAGACATTAAATTAGTGAAATCAGACCATGTGATACTTCCTATCTGTATGACCATAGCACTGACAATTCCATTCCTCTCACACTTTGCTAGTGAAACTAAAAACTCTTCAAGGCTTTCTCAGAGACTTTCAGAGACTCTCTGAGACTCTCTGAGACTTTCTGTGAACATATCCTGACCCAAACACAGTGGGGTCCTGGTCTTTACCTGCCATTGTATCAAAGACAGTGAAGAATGTCACCATAATAATCCTGGTGATTGCTGTGGCACACAGTAAGAGCTGGGTGAGGGGCACAGTCCCCGTGGCTGGGAAAACAGGCTTCAGGGTGGTGGTAGCCAAAAGTGAAACTTTTGTCAGCAGGTGATTTACAGCATCCTATTAAAATTGGTGGAAAACAAAGGGGGCTGTTTCCAGCTGTGCTGTTCATACAGGAAAGCAGCTGCAAAGAGCGCCACAGGAACCCTGCCTTCACCAGCTGCCCATCACAGATCACAAAACACAACACATATCACTGCCTGAGGGGGGAACACTTTCCTGAGCCTTGCCCCTTCTCTCCCCTCCCTTAGGAAATCCAACCTCAGCAATATATGTTAAAATAATTTTTTTTCCACCATGCTCAAAGTTCAGCTTAGCATCTTCCACTCTCACCCAGCAGGAGCGACCCTGCACCAGCTGTGAGCCTCAACCCACCAGCCAGGCACCACAGGACAGTAGTCCCTCTGCCTGTGGATTGCTCTGTGCCACAGGAACAGAAGGACAGAAAGAACTGGCATGTTCATTTTATGAATCTGAGGCTGTACAGAAACTCCCTTGTATTTACAGAGTGGGTGTTTCTCTGAGCTGCCTGATAAATCAAGATGAGGGCTGTGCCAAGTTATAGGATACTTAGGAACTGAGGAGGGTCAAGAAATAGAAAGCTTACATAAGGGGAGGTTTTCAATAGTCAATATGTTAAAAAAGTGACTCAGCCCCGCTCTGTCATAAAAAAGTAGACCAGACCTGGGCTAAGTCCAGCCTTCAGTGGATGGCCAGGGATGAGAAGAAAGTCAAGATACAGAGTCTATTTCCAGCCTCATTCCTGCCATATCAATAAAGCTTTGAGTGGTCTCTTCAGTTAATGGATTTAAAAGATTTACATGTCCCATAGGAAGAGCGTCAGACTTCAGTGGTTTGAAAAGTGCTCTGATGAAACCATAGCATTTATACAGATGGGCTGGTGCATCTAAGGACAAAATGGTTCCTCCCAACTACCCTGGGCACTTAGTGACCCACATGTTTTGTGTTCAGTTTCTTTAATGGGTACAGAATATTGTTCTAAATCATCTTTGAGGTCCTGAGGGACCTGGTGCCATTTGTTCCACTGAGATAAGTGGTAGATGCCCCATCTCTACATTCAAGGACAGACTGGACAGGTCCCTGAGCAACCAGATTGAGTTGAAGGTGTCCCTGCCTATGGTAGGGCATTGGGAGCAGGTGACCATTAATGATCTCTTTCAACCCAAACCATTCTATGATTCCAGTTGGTACCAAATTGGGCATGTTGCTGCCAAAAGCAAGCAGCTATAAACAGTCGTGACTTCATTTTGTGGCAAGTCAGAGAACAAGAAGCATCAAAGCACTGGAACTACCTCTTTAGGAGAAAATGATAATTGGTTAGAAAAAGACATTAAATAGGCTGTCCACTCAGTAGGTATAAACTGGTGTGTTCTCTTGGGGGCTGGGCAGCCCTATAACTGGGATTTCTCTAATTTCTCAGGGAAGAATATATACATCAAAAACAATGTAGCACCTAGCTAATGATCCAGCTGAATGAGGTTTGATAGAGCAGTATAAAGGATGAAGAGCAGAATTTGGCTTTTGTAGGTGATGCTGCAAAGCTGACCAAGGGCCAAGAGGAGTGCAGATATGGAAGTGGTTGTACAAGGCCATAGCAAGAGCATTTTTCCAAGACTTGCCACAGCTTTGGGGAGCAGGTTGCAAGGTGATCACACAGGGATGGAGAGTCAGAACCTGCCGACCTCTGCAAGACGTGGGACAATGCTGTTGGATTACCCTCAGTGAGTGTATTTCTTCCTGAATATTGAACAGATGGATGCTTTGATGTAAAAGGAAATATTTCAAATTTGAGAAATATACTATGTGCCAGTGGAAGTGAAGTACTACATTCAGTGCCTGCCCAGTGGGACCTCAGTGTTCTGACACCATCCCTAACTCAGTCTTTTAGCACTTGCTTTACTAAAAATTTTTATTTCAGAGAGATAAAGACATACAGAAGGGCAGAGGGAGTGATACTCAAGACCTCTGAATTGTAATCCCAGCTTTGCTCAAGGCAGGTGAGCAGCTGCCCTGCTGGCAGGTCTCTGTGCTCCAGCTTCCATCTCCCTGCTTGTACAGCAGGTGTAGCAGTGTGGCTCAGGCAGCACAAAGTGACTCAGACCCCACTAATGCCTTTGGTTCTACTTCTGCAGTCACAAAAACTACTGTATCTGCAGAAGTAGTGAAGCATCAGTGACAGATTTAGGGCTGTGCTGGTCTGCCAAAGCAGCCTGCTCAGCCGCCAAGTCACAGCGCAGTGTCACTGCCAGGCCAGCCAGGAGGGGTCTGTAATCTGGCTGTAGTCAGTGTTGATACCTGACTTAGTGCCCTGGGAGTGTTAAAACAAGCCTGGGGCAGGAGCTGGTCCTGACCAAGCCTTGTTCTGTGAAGCCAGGCAGACAAGCATCCCTAATTGAGCCATTTCCCACAGGCAGTGGTTCTACCCTTCCCAGGCCATGCCAGACCTCAGTATTCAGCCCGTGCTTTGCAGCTCAGCTGTGCAACCTATCTCTCCTCAGGGGGCTTGTTATTTTACAGTACTCACAATATACTTAGTCTTCGACTTTCCAAAGTCCATTACCAAGATTTGTCAGCAAATTATTGTGAAGTTAGAAAAGAGAGGAATCATAAATCCCATCTAGGTGCACTTGGCCCACAATATTATGTATGCTTTGGAGGTGGTTGTCAATCCCAAGTCAGAGGTTAGTCTCTTGTCAGGGTATGAGTTAAATCATGGTGGTTTAATTCCTCTCCCTCCCTTGCATTCCTGGTTATAGGAGGCTGCCTGAGCCATGGATATGAAACACACTTAGGGCTGCCCTATTTTGTACCAAACCCTGTCAGTTTGCAGCGCTGCGAGCTCTCACACACTCTGATGGGGAAACAAGGCTCTTCCTTCTGCCCAGTACAGCTATCAGGACTCATGATCAAAAAATACAGCCCACCAGTATAGCCCCAAGACTGCTGTCTGGGTCATGACCCTCCAGTGATGACATAAAATATACTGTGAATGTCAGTTAAGCGGTGACATTTGCAAAGATGCTTCTGTTTTATCAGTAGATTGTTTTCACTGGAATGTAACCTTTGACTGGTGGGCAGGGAAGTATTAATCCCAAATAAATCCTTTCTGACACAGGAATAAAACCAGGCCATTTGCTGAGGGAAGTGCTCAACATCTCAGTTTATCACACACACACACATCTACCAAGCAGACATGAAGTTCAAACACTGCTCAGGGGGACAAGCAGGTGGTTTCCATAAACAAAAAGCTGTGAGCACAAAGCAGCTCAGAAGTCACTACACCTAGCATAGAGCCACTTTTTTATTCCAGCCTCAGAAAGGCTGTTGCTCACCTTGCCAAGACAAGTACAGACATCCAGTAGCAGGGGTCCTGGTGGGCAAACATGGAGGATGAGAAATGTACATTGTCCTCACAGAGTTTTACCTAAAGCTACTGAGAATTCTTGAGCACATAATACAGTTCTCTATTTACAAATGCTTATGTATGAGATTAAAGTTATGATTTTTGCATTGCCCATGGACTGACAACACTTCTGCACTTCCTATGTCCCTGTGATCCCACACTGCCAACATTAGATCTCTTTCATTTTTAGATCTGTTCTTATTGTCCCTACTTCAGTCCCAGTCCAAATAAGTGAAAACACCATCATTGACCAATGTAAAAGATGCTTGTAGATGAAGAGTTAAGCAGCTTGTGATTGTGACATTTTTTTGAAACAGGATGAATATCCCTCTTATCCTAAAGTGCAAAGGACTCTTATTTCTGGCTGAGTGGGGCTGTGAAATGCTAGAGCTTACTAGTCAGATATTCCAGAATAATCTCCTGTTCTGCAAAACTTTCAAATTAATCTTCAGTATGATTTTAGAGGATTATCTTCATAACAGACATATCTTTTGGAAACCAGAAGAGTGGGCGTTGCCTTGAGCATTTCTATAGATATCAAGTTTAAAGTGACTGTTCTGTGGAATAGCTGCTGCTGCAATAATTGTGTTCTGGTCCAGACAGCAGTCATTGCAAGGTGACTTGATTTTCCCTATGGACAGCCTGTACCCTGCAGGCCAAATAAACTCCTTTATTCTCCAGTCCTGAACCAGTCATAAGAGAGAGAGAGAAATAATAACACCTTGAACAATTACTTACAGAGCAATAACAATTGCCTGAGCCAAATCCCAGACAGCCCCCACAGGCTATGAGTGGGACACAGGGCTGCTGCCACTCAGCACCAAGTGACCTCTGGAAGTGCTGATCTGTGCCACACTACACATGTGTTCTGGGTTACCCTGGCAGGGAGCTAAACACAGCACAGCCATTCACTCACTCCTCCTCAGTGGCAGGAGAGAATAGGAAAAAAAAGGGAAAACTCTTTGTTGAGATAAAAATGTTTAATAGGACAAAAATGAAGGGGGGATAATAATTAGTAGTAGTAGTAGTAGTAGTAGTAGTAGTAGTAGTAGTAGTAGTAGTAGTAGTAGTAGTAGTAGTAAATAAAAAACACAAAACAAATTATGCACAATGCAGTTTGCCCACCAGCCACTGACTGATGCCCAGCCAGTCCCTGAGCAGTAGGTCACCACCTGCAGTCAATTCCTCCAGTCTATTGTTCAGCATGATGCCATATGGTGTGGAATATCCCCTGGATCAGCAGAGGTCAGCTGTCCCAGCTGTGTCCACTCACAACTTTTTGCCCTTCCAGACTCCTCACTGGCAGGGCAGTATGAGAAGCTGAAAAGTCCTTGACAGAGTGTAAGCACTGCTCAGAAACAACTAAAATATCAGTGTGTTACCAACATTACCCTCAATCCTAAATCCTAATCTTGCAGCACTGTACCAGCTACTAGGAAAAAAAATCGACTGTATCCCAGCTGAAACTTGAACTATGTTCTTCACACTGATGCTGCAATATGCCTTTCAACTGGACTAGAAATTGGTCTCCTCTGGTGCTGCAGCAACTCAGCTTCCATTTGCTACCAGAAAATCCAAACTTGTAAAAAGAAAGTGAGTGACCAGTCCAGATTTTCCACAAAATCACCCTTTAATTCAAAGACAGTTTTATCTTTCAAAGGAGAGGGCCTGAAAGTTCTGGACAAATATCTTCTGTCTAACCTTTTACCACAGCCATCAATATAACACTGTTTATCGATCTTGCTCCTTTGTTTTACTGTTGCTAGAGGGAAGCTGCTTAAATAAAGGCTGTATAAAATGTCTAGAACATTACTAATGCCTACAATAAACATTTTTATGTCTCAATATTTGTATCTCATCAATGTCCTTGAGAGCATCCTCCCTTCACAGGGTGGAACTCAAAGGAGTTTGCTGTTTGGGGGTATGATTCACACTTTGTCAAAAAAAAGCACATTTGGTTGAACCAAGTTCTTTTGGTTATTGTAGTATTTCTCAGATGTGTGGAAGCAGCCATGTAACTGCAATTGCCACAAGCCTTGTTAGTGTCAGAGATGGAAATGGCTGGTCAAAACCACCTGTCTGTGCAGTCTAGCAAGGAACCTGTCTCTGCATAAAAATTGAGGAATTAGGTCTGCATCAAATTTCATTTCTTTTTTACCAGGACTATTTAATAAAGAAGAAAATCAAATACACATGAAAGAAGATACAGATTATTATGTGAAGAAAGATTGCTGTAGGAATTGCTAATATGCCCCTTTGTATAGAAACATACAGAGGAATAATTAATCTTCTATTCACAGAATCACAGAATAGTAGATTGGTTTGGGTTGAAAGGGACCTTTGAAAATTATTCAGCACAATCCCTCTACCACAGAGAGGTATATTTTTCACCAGACCAGGTTTCTCCAAGCCCTATCCAGCCTGGTCTTGAGCACTTCCCAGGCTGGAGTATCTACAATTCCTGTGGACAACCTGCTCCAGTGTCTCATTGCCCTCATCAAAAGAATTTTTCCTTAAGTCCAGTTTAAACCTACTGACTTTCAGTTTAAAACCATTGCCCCTTGTCCTGCCACTACAGGCCCTGGTAAAAAGTATTTTTCTGTTATTCTGTAAGTGCCCTCTATATACTGAGAAGCTGCAATAAGGTCTCCCTTGACCTTTCTCTTCTCCAGGCTGAATAATCTCAATTCTCTCAGCTTTTCTTCACAGGAGAGGTGCTGCAGCCTCCCATCATTGTCGTGGCCTCCTCTGGACCCTCTCTAAGAGCCTTTCTTATGTTGAAGACCTCAGAACTGGACACAGTGGGGGCAGGTGAGTCCAGGCAGGCTCTCACAAGAGCACAGCAGAGGGGAAGAATCACCTGCTGGATGTTTCTTTTGATGCAGCCCAGGACGTGCTTTCTGGACTGCGAGTGCACCTTGCCAGCTCACGTCCAATATTTCACCAACCTAAGTCTTTCTCCTCAGGGCTGCTCTCAACCCACTCATTCTGCAATTCTGATTTTGGGGATTGCCCCAACCCGTGTACAGGACCTTGCACTTGGCCTTGTTGAACTTCATGAAGTTCTCATGGACCCACTCCTCAAGCCTGCCCTGCTGGATGACATCCCTTCCCTCAAGTGGATCAGCTGCAGCTTTGTGTTGTCTGCAAACTTGCTGAGGGTATTTGTATGACTCAAACAGGAAAGCAATATACCCCTGGAGTAATTTTCCACATCCACAATTTCAAAGACTTTACATCCCTAGCACAACTGCTTTGCTTTTCCTTGTGCTGCAGTCTCTAACAGAGCTGCTGAGCTGTAGTAAACAGGGATAAAGCTCCAAACTTGAAATAAAGGTCCCCAATATGTTCACCATTGCTGGGATTGAGGGAGGGAGCCAGGGTTTGGTCCCACTGCATATTAGCAGGCAGAATCCTCTTAGAAGACCAGTGGAGGCAGACAGGCTCTTCCAGAGAGCATTTAGCCACAAAGGCTTATGTGGGGTTATGTGAATTGTTTTCAGGAGGAATACTTCCCTCAAGGACATCAAGCAGCCTGGATACAACATAACACCTAAAATTAATCCGAATAATCCCATCCAGCCTCCTCTTGCCTTTCTTCTTTGACAAGCCCTTCTCAGAAAACACTTACTTTTGTTAACTTTAAAGGTATTCGACAGTAATGCAGAATAAATATCTATGTGATAATAACTAGAAATTCTTTCTTCTCTGATGGAGCTACCCCTTGTCTGCAGGATCAGTCCTACAGAACATTAAATGACTTGGAGGACTCCAAAATCACATATATATCTCAGCAGAAGAAAAACATTTCAGCTGAAGAAATTGAAAAATTTATAAAAATCTTACCAGGGCAAATGTGAGTTTAATTGTAGGTAGATATTTTTAGATTGTTTCAATGAAGGAAGCAAACCGTTAAAGCAAAACCTTACTTCCTCTTTGCACACAAAAAAACCTTGTGTAGTTGTCCTAGAATTTAGGGTGAGGCACAAATTAAAATTTGTCACTATGTTAAATTTATTTAATCACTACCACTTATTTACCATTTATATAAACTATATAAAATTCTAAGGCAAATTCTCTAAGAACTTTGGCCAAGCTTTGGTCTCGGTTCCACATCTCTGAGTCTGTAAAGATGCTGCAAAATCCATGAAAAAGTTCTGGGTTTATTCTCCTACAGCCAAGGCAAAATTTGTTTTCCAGATCCACATTCAGCTATACTGCAAAAGAAGGCAGAAACAAGAATATATGCTACAAGCAGGATATCCTATTTAAATAATCTTACTGTTAACAGAAATACAGAAACATCTGAATAAACATGTATATATGCATATACATATATATTCATATGCTCAAAGACACAAACACTCACGTATTCCTCTGTCCTCTTTCAGCAAAAAGCCAGTAACCTTTCCTTATAAAAAACACGCACTTCAAAAACTAGAGCTAATCTCCAGCTCATGAATTGTCAATTTCAGAAAAGGAAGATTATTTCCAGCTGCTGCACCTGAGCGTTAAAAGGTTTGTGTCATATTTTGCCTTTAGATGCATCCTATGGAAATCAAAATACGTTCTCAATGGATAAACTGATGCATCCATGTACCTACCTATATAGCTACCTATGAAACACAGCAATACTGTTTCTAAGTACTTCTTCAGGTCAGAATTACAAAATTACAGAGAGAGGTACCAGTTATGTTGAGCCAATTGATGCAGACACAGAAACCACTCTTATATGTTCACGCCCCACAGCCCTGGACTAGGGTGCTCCAAGGGGTTTCTGTTCTCTTAACTTGCACTGCTGGGTCAATGCACCCCAAGTGTAAAACAGAGTGGTCCTGAAGATACTGAAATTCTAGAAAACAGCTGACAAGAAAGAAAAGATCTAAAGACATGAGAAAATATATTTGCCAGAGACATTCATCTCCTCACATTTGTAGTTCAGTAGAATTCATGATCTTCCCTTGAAGACTTTCAAATAAAAAATATAATAATATAAAACTTGCTGACTTAAATGAAACCACCATGCAAGCACCTTAATGTAGAAATTCTAGGTCTCTAGGTATTCCTAAACCTTATTTTTTCTAACTGCAGATGTCTTACATTTTCATTGCCCAAAAAAAAAAAAAAAAAAANCTCCCAAAAAAAAAAAAAAAAAAAAAAAAGAAAAAGAGACATTACCTGGGCTTTTTTTCCTCCATCTCGTACACTTTCCTGTTGTCTGGTGTCAAGCTGGCCTTCAGAAACTCATCCCACACATGCCAGACACTCCAGTCTTCTTTGGCTGCCCCAGGGATTCTGCCTGTGGTTATGATTAATGCACCGGGAGATCCGCCACAGTAGGGTGAGGCTGTTTAAACACTTCACTATAGTCACAATGGTTATTGCAGATAAGGTTTCCCAAAGCACTGAAGTGTACAAGTGCAGTTAGCTGCTTACTGAAGCCTAGCAAAAGTCTGTGGTTTTGGTTAATAGTACTCCTCTACAAAGACATTTTTCCCTCCTCCTCCTATGCTTCTGCAGTTGGGTGGGATCAGCTCATGGCTCAGGCAGTGTTTTGGTTCATAAAACAGCTCCAGAGGCACAATAGCCTGATGTTCTGGGGTGTGATGATGCCAAAATGGGGTATGCCAGAGGGTTTTTGGGTTATTGGGTTACCCTTTCACAGCGCTTCATGTGGTCCAGGTATTTGCTGCAATAACACAACTTCTATTCCTTCTCTGCATGCATAGACCCTCTCTCCACATTTACCAGTCCAGACTTTTCTCCCCAGTGTACAAATATCCCAACAAAATCAACAGAATCTTGGGAGTTTGGCCAAGATATCAGAGACTGGTAGAGTGGATAGGCACAAGAAATATTTTGTTTAGTTTAGGTCCTCCCGAGGCTCAGAGTTATTGCTCTGTATATATCCCAGATATTAAAAAAAAAAATAAATCAATTATGAGGACAAGTCCAGCCTTAGAACAACCTGCTCGGAGAGTGTGTGCGATCTCTGCCCTGGCAGATTTTTCAAAACTTGGTTGGACCAAGCCCTGTGGAACCTGGTCTGCACTCATGGGTCACTCTCCTCTGAGCAGGAGGTTGAACTGGAGCCCACCCAAGGGCCCTTGCTCAGTTTTCCTGTGATCCCATGCTATGATCCTATATTCTGACACTGGGTTTGGTGTGTGCGGGCATATCAGGATTTACAGCATGGGTTGAGGATAAAATCAAAATTTTTTGGAAATTCATTCCAAGCTATTCTGGGTGATCCCATCAGTCCAGCTCCCACATTCAAGAAAGTTTATCTTTCACGGTGCAGAGCTCTTTCACTTCATATCTATTTTGGGCATTTTTCTGGTGCACAGTTAGTTCAGTGGATATTATAGCTGCCACTGCTCATTGCCTTACAGAATTGATATAGTTTCCTTCACATTTAGGATATTGACCTATCTTAAGGTGGGAGAATAAACTCTCATGTTGACAGACATCCATCAGGTATCAGCTGTCCTCAATTCAGCACTCCAGGGGGCTCTCTAATGTGCCTGTCCAGAGGAGGCCAGCCTCACTGCTCAGCATGAACTGGAGAGGGCCTTTATGAGGTTAAGTGACATTAATCTCACCCTAGGTATTTTTATTTCTCTAATTCCCTGAAAGATGCCAGTCTCTGCTCTGTGGGAGACCACTGATGGCTCTACTGCCCAGGGGGCATAGGGATAGTTACTCTGAATTAATATTTAAAGTGGACAAATTCAACTGCATTCATCTCTGTGTAGAGACACGTGCTCTGAACTACTATGACAGTAATTTAATTTGGTTTCCTTAAGTTTGGAAATTAAATAAAGGAAAGTGAAATGAGCACACTACTTTGCCCTGGAGGAGATCACACAGGAGTCCAGTGAGGTCTGTCTGATCTGCTTGAGCACCATGGGGGCAGAGGAGGCTGCAAAACATAACTGTGACCTGAAAAGCAGTGACTGTAGTGAAGGTCTATTGTCTGAAGGAAGAAAAGAAAGAGAAAAAATGTGTCAATACCAGTCTTTCATTGTGCTCATATTGGAACGATAATACATCCTCACAGAAACCCAGGGTATCTTGTAGCACAGTCTTTGCAATGAGAAATAATGATTGACACCATTGGAAATTCACTGTGGGGCTCCTGCTGTCCTCAGACAGTGGGATTTGGGTTGGCATTAACTGACACTAATTACTCAAGAAGAGCACATTATTTTTTTTTTTCCCCAACAGCTACCCAGTGATTAAACAGTGAAAACTTTGGTGTGTTTCAGTAGTGCGGGGAACGACGAAAGCAGGTCTGTCTGGACCCATCTCCACAGTGCACTGCTCTTTGGAGAGACCTCCCTGGCTGAGGGATTATATAAGCCTGGGCACTTTCCTGCTTCCCAGGCAGCTGCCTTCCAGAAACACTGTGACTCATAAATGTTTACCCACCAATAGCCCAAACCTCTGGCAAGGCAATTTGGTTGAAAGTTTAGCTGAGAGCAGCCACAAGGTGTGGCTGGTTCTCATTATATGGTTATCATTATTAGTTTGAACAGTGCCATGATACCTGCAAGGGAGGGTTTGGGTAATGCAATGTAGTGCATTAAAATGCTGAGGACAGTAAGTCTGGGTAAAGCACATTGCTGGAAAGAAATGAGAAAACAGGCAATGAGGAAAAGGGCTCCACCCAGGCAGATGCAAAGCTGGCAGAGTTTCTTATACCCTTCAGAGAGAAAGGGGAAAGAAAGCAATATTAAGAGGTTCATTGAGAATATTCACTCAGGGATTTAATTACAAGTAGTGGCCACGTCTTTCTGCAAATAGAGTCCCTTTTGTGGATGAAGCATCCATCATTTCTTCATTCTGTGACAAAAAAGGATTATGCCACTCTAAACACCTAGTTTTACACTCTGCAGTCTAACATTCTATGCAGTTTTCCCAAAAGAAGACAATAGAACTGTCAGGGGACAAAGGAGAGCTACTGAGGTCACCAAGGGCATGGTGTGCCTTCCAGACAGGTTACAGCTTGGACATTGATGCTTGAAAAAGGCAAATGAGTGGGATACATTAGGGCCTCTAAAATCATTAGTGGAATGGCAAAGATGAGCAGGAAACACTTGTTCACAGTTTATCACTGAATAAGTGGTTTGCATAAGACACATTGCTACAGTGTGGATCAAATTAAGACATTCAGCTGCTGCTACCTAGCGCATGACCATGTAACATTGAAATGCCAGAAGAAATTAAGGGTAAAGCAAGTCCATCCACAGCACAGAGTACAAGGTTCTCAAATCTAGTCGGTTTTTAAAGAATGGGTTTTTTTAAATTTTTTAAAATTCACATCATCATCTTTGGCTTCTGTAGCAGTTCATGCTTCTTGGAAGAAATTGCTGAGTTTTCATGAATAAGTTCAGTCCTGAAAAGATGGTTATTGATGTAGAAGAATTGGAATAGACATCATGCACAGCTACTATAAAAATTCCACGCTCTGAAATGGAAGAAGAGATCTCATGTAAATTAACTACAACCTGCCATAAAAGTTTGATGGCCCTTTTCTCTCTGCTTTCAGAACAGGAACCCCCCAAGGCACACAGATAAAATTTCATGGCACCTAACCAAAGCTGGTGTGAAGTCTGGAGCATACCAGGGAGGCTGCAGTCCATCCCTGGCCAACCACAGCCTTAGCAAAACATAAGCCTGTGACATCCTCTCCTGGAACAGCTTTGTGCTGGAAGTTGCTCAGGCATGAGGTCTCCTGGAGATCCAAGCCTTCCCTGCTTTTCTCTGAATTAGTCAGTAGAGACAGCAGTAAGAGGAATATCTGGGGGAAATGGAGGCAGGGCACACTCCTGAGAAACCCTGATACGGGGGCCAAACCCCCCCAGAGATGGACTTTTTTTGCCTATACCAGCTGAATTGAGAGGAGGCTCTCTCATTTTACTTCATTTATCAGCTTACTCCATCTTAAAACAATCCATTACCCGCTAACCTAATAAAAAAGCTGCAAAGCGAAGACAGTCAGGCACAAGCCAACTCTAGCATAAAAGGAGGAACTTGAACCTGCTGTCAGATTTCTTTCTTTTCTTCTGCTGTTTCCTCTCCTCTTTCGTTTCACAAGGGAGTTGTGCTGGAAGTCGCACAGTATTCTAGATTTCATAATCCACCTGATGTGGATGACAGGGGTGAGATTCATCTCTCCTACTCCACGTGTCTGCAGACTAAATGTTGGTGTGTGAAATAGTCACCTAGAACCTCTTGGTCAGTGGAAGTAAAGAAACATTTTGAGACTTAGCTGACCTAACACATTCTAGAGAGCTCATGCAGGTGTGGACATCCAGCAAGGGAACCCCCTGAGTTCTCCTGTCAGGTTCAGACTTAACAATTGCAGCCATGGCCCAGCAAAGAGCACGGAATAAAAGATCCACAAGTCCTTCCCAGTCGTGTGGTACTGAGATTACACTCAATGGCATAGAAGACATAGCTGATAACTAACACCATGAAGGGAGTAGCTCCTGTTCATTCGCCTACTCAAGCTCAAAACACCACACCACTCTAGTCTTACTACCAATGAGGTCCCCATACCAAGCTGGCCCTTCCCAAGAAATCTGCAGTGTTTGATTCTGGTATCAAGCAGAAAGGACATCACACAAATACACACCAGACTGACCTGTCCTGCAGTGTGATCACTAACAGCTTATCCACCTGCTCCACAGGCAAAGCTTCAGCCATGTCCTTCCCTTAGTCTTACATAACAAAATCAAAAACAGCTTAAAAAGGCTTGTACCTGGATTCCTCAATGCTTTAAATGAGCACTTCCTACTGAAGGTAACATACAGAGACATCTCTGCTTCATATGCATCCCTTTCTCACTTTATATATAGTATGAGGAGACCAGAATTTATTTCACCCACGTGAATCAAATAAAATTCTCCTCATTAATATAGTTACAGTTTCCCCTGTAGCTCAGTTATAGATGCTTTGGGTTCCTTCTGTGAAACAATTCTGTATAAACCATTCAAACAGTTGTGCGTTCACAACTGTAATTAAAAACATGGTAAAGTTGGTTTGCTTCCTTCCTCAGATGTTGCAGTAGAAAAGGGAAAGAAATTTTTTTTAATATGTGCACTTCTTAGTATTTAATACAGATAAGGTCTATTTGTTTATTTGATCTACAGCAAGCTTATTCATTTAAATTTAATCTGAAATCCTGCGGGTAACATTTTCATGCCCATATGTCAGCAGATGTCTGTTTTGGGTTTGTTTTTTTCATCTCCACAGAAACAACTTTATACAGAATTTTGTCAGCAGTGTCCATAATTCAAATCCCACCTCTAGGCAACCTTCCAAGCCTCAATGGCTTGGTCATATGCATGAGGATGTGTTCTGTGCTTTAAAACTTCACACAACATTACCCACAGTAATCTTCCATTCCTCCTTCCGAAATTAATTGTTACTGTCCTCTGTTGATCCTGAACCTAATTTTCTACAAGCAAGTTACTTTAAAGCTAGCATTGTCCATAGAATTGTTTGTATACCTTCTCCCCTTCTGCAAGACCAGATAGTTACTGCTTCTATAACATCACATGCTTCTTTATTTGTTTAGACCTTATTCTATAGCACAGGCTTGATAAGGCAGACAGCCCTACTTTTGAAGTGCTTTTCACTTGAGTGTGACTCAGACCAAGCCTCTGAATATATCCCACAATTTTTTTATTTCCCAATTTCTGCATTAAACAGATTTAATTTCTTCTATAGGCATTTTTGAGACATTCATTTCTCCTTGTGAAGTTAGATTGTCACTAATTCTGATTTTACCAGCTTTGTATTTTTTTCTTTGTGTATAGCTATGGAGAATAGTTATTGCCGAGGCCTTGCACAGCTTCCCCATTACTGTTCCAGCCTCAGCTTTGTAAGCACTGCTTAGAGAATGCAGTTTTATCAATTTATGGACACCTGCCCACAAATTTCCATAACAGGCATGGGGTTTCTAAGTACATCGGCTGCTAATGGATTTGGAATTGCTCCCTGTGTTTTATCTGCATTGCTTTGCCTTCAAAATACTAGTGGTATAATTTGTAAAGCAGTTTTCATATTATCTCCTTATTTAATTTTCTTCTGTGATGTCTCAAACCAGGATGAGACCAGAATGGTGATGTCTTCATATGGCCCTGCTTCAAAGCTGTATGCAGGTTGTAAACAAGAGATCACAGCAGCAATAGGTAGCAGTCTCTCCTCCTAAATCCTTGCAGACCAGCTCCAGAAACCAAAATACAGCAGAGGGCCAGCTGCAGACAGGGACTGTCTGAAGAGCAGCCTCCAGTACAGAGTTTTTTTTTAAATAGCCTGAGCTGTTGGAATAATATCGCCCTAGAATCTCAGCCTTTTCTTAAATAGTCCTCTCCACCTCTAGTGTGATTTGGCTGCAAAGCAAAACCTATCCACATGTCCAAACCACCAAAACCACCTACAGGCTGAGAAATCAAGGAATAACTCCAAATCTTATCTGTTGGGGGACTCCATTCCAGATGGTCTGTGGTTTTTAATGTTCCCACATGTCATGCAAATCAGTCCTAAGCCATCAGAGAATATGACACAATTATCATAAATTATTCATATAATACAGTAGTACAATAGGTATAGTAGGTATCAAAGAGTAGGCCAGGTACAAATATAAATTTGGGCTATAACATGGAACTCTGCCATGTTTGTTGGTATGTCAACACCCCTGTACACTGTGTGTTGCAACACAGGTGCGTCAATATTGAATAAGGAGCTAAATTTGAGGAAGTATCTTGTTATTTCAGTGCCACTCTTATGAGAATTTTCCTTGTGCCTTTGTCAAATGTATATTTACACAGTCAGGAATCCAGGCGCAAATTCAGAATGGAATATGCAAAGCCAGGATGGGGGTTTCTCTGACTGAGAACTCACTTTCCTTATCAGGGCACAGAGGACATGGCAAGGCTGGCAAACATCACCCAGCAGAGTCATCCCTGTGGATCTCACCAGCCTTGCCCCTGGCTCCATGTTTGCACTTCATATCTTTTTCCTTGCTCACACAAAACTCCTTCTCAGAAAGATGCTGCTGTTGGCCAAACACAAGCATTGTACATCTCCCTGAACAGCCTCAGCAACTGTTAAGAGAGTGTTTCAGTTTTAGCAAGAGTGACAACTCCTTAAAGACCTCACCCAAAATTCGGGTGCCACCATCTTAACACCAATTCAGACCTATGCAGAGGAATAGTTCCTGCCCTGAAAAACTTAAAAACCTGAGCAGACAGGTTCTGCTTCAGTAAATGCACTGCCATATAAATAGGCCCTAAGGCATGGCCTTCTCTTCATTGACTTTGCTTTTCATATCACTATCATACCACTCAAGTACAAAACTGATTGACAAAAAGGCCAACTGGAAACAAAACGAGCTCAAGAAAACTCATTTTCATCATAGAGTGACCATACAACTCAGGAGGTGGGTATGGTCACAGATTGAGCTCAGAGCACTCAACTCCCACTTCAGAGAATGAATGAGGGAGCTCAGAGCTCCATACTGAGGTGCAGAAGAAAGCAGAAGCATGCAGAAATGCCAGAAGCATCAGTGTGCCCTCAAGGCAGGAACTTGAGCAGAGCCCTGCTGAAGCCCTTGGAGGTGCCAGCAAGGGACAGGGAACCCAGGCTGTGATCCATGGACAGTGGGACCATGGTGAGGCAGAGACTGCCCCTTTGCTTTGCATTACCCAAAACCTGCCCCAAGGGACCCTGAGCCTTAATAGAGATAATTGTAATAACATGACTTCTGTTCATTCACACCCTGCATGATTTTGTACTCTCAGCTGGTGATGGTGATCTTTAATCACTGAACAGAGCTGGCTGAAATGTGGGTCCAAGTCCTCTTTGTGGCAGCATCTTCTCCCTGCTGAGAGTTCAAAGAATGGACAAGAGCATTTTGGTCCCAGGACTTTTTATTAAAAGTTTTAAACCCAAACCAAGGGCTAAAAGGGGCTTTAATACAGATCCAGTATTCCATCTCTCTCCAAACACCAAGTACACAGTCTGATTGCAGGATGAAGTGATTTCACAGTGCAAGTTTGGCATCTTCATTAAGCTCACTGCCTCATACTATACTAAAAATACAGTAAAAATGAAAGGTAAAGGTAAAAGTAGATTATGCTTTCTATACAAACCACTTCTAGGCTCATTTTATATCACTCTATGAGATGTTCAAGCCAACATGCCACTGAGCTCCATCTGACAGAAACAGGAAAACATAGCTGCTGCCTCAAATCACCCATGACCCAGCAAAGAGAAAATGATATAAGAGATGAGGCATCTCCCTGTGATTTGACTCATTGTTTATCAGGAGGGTTTGATTTGTAAATGGGAGGAAATATGTCTCCATTAAATTGTCTTCTCACACCAAACACATACTGCAAAAATTATAGCCCTGGTTAAACAAGGAGGCACACTAAAAGCTGCATTGCTTCGTGACAGTTATTCCGCAGAAAATGAAGTTAGGGGTAATATTCAATATTCTGAGCTGCCATAAGTCACAGCAGAAATGCCCAGTTACTGAACACAGCAACACTGCCAGGATCAACACAAAAACAGCCCAGCCTCCTCACAGCACCAGCTCTGGTGAGTAAGGCACAAAAACCAAATACTTACCTTTCTCATTTGGGAAAACATTTGTTTGCCTGCAAAGAGATTGCTCTATTTTAAACAGGAAAAATTCACTACATTGGGGACCTGAAAGCCAGTTAAAATAAGCATCTAGGAATATAAATAAGAAAAAGTGGAGAGAGAGGAGATAAGCTCTTTTGTCATTCATCTCCATAAACATGAATTTATTTTTTTTTTAAGATATTTAATTCAGTTTTGTGAAAGGTACTGTGTAGGCTGATAAGGCATACTTTTGAATATGAATTTAGATACTAATATAATTAAAAGATAACAGAAATTTGAGATGTAAGAAACTTTAATTAGTACAGAACAAATCCAAGCAGCGCTGTGAAACCCATAAAACTGGAAATGCAGCTCTGTAACCTGCAATATAACTTAACACTGGCACTTGAGCACATATAGCCTTTGCTTTTTTTGCACAATCTCTGTACAGCACAGACCTGGATTGCTCTCATACAGGGTTTTATATCCAGGTGTAGTTTATAAAACCACTTATACCCAGGAAATGGGAATATTTAAGAAATTTATATATGCACCCAAAAGTTTGCTTCTTCTCTTTGTGTCATTTCTTTTAAAATAACTAGCTGATCCTTCATGAAAAGAACTGTGCACCTAAAAATGCTATTACATCTACACAAAAAAAAAAAATCCGCCGTTTTTTAAAGATGGAGAAAATTTAACAAAATTAAATTCAGATGGAACTGGTTTGGGTGAAAATTACTGCAGATGGAATAGAGGAAAATTCAGGATCTGTGAGATTTTTCTGAAAATGGTCACTTGCAGGAATTTCTGAGTGCAAAAATGAGCAACTGCATTTAGGAGTCATAGACTTGCAGACCTCGGTGTCTGTAGGAATGTCTGCAAGAAAGTCTGGAGGGAAAATACTAAACTTCATTTTAATTTCTCTGCTTTCTCCACAGCTAGCATGGTTTATGAAAGATTTAGCAAAGCTCATTCAACTGCCATTATATTGTCACCCAAACACAAAAGGAGGAAACAAAGCTTGATGCTCTTTTGCAAAGGATAACCAAAATCCTTTGTCACTTAATTTCTCTCTTTCCTGGGAAAGAACCCTTGGCAAGCAGAGCCCAAAGCCCTCCTGCTCTCTCCCTTTTCCTTCAAAAGCTGCAGCACAGAACCTCCATCCTATTTCTTAGAGATCCATTTCCACCACAGCTACAGAAACTCAGCTGCAGCATCAGGAACACACAGAGCTCTGACCACACGCTACAAATAATGTCTTATCTATACCTGTTCATTATATATATTCAGGAGCCAAATATCCACTTATCAGAGGCTGGATAAAGCCAGTTCCTAGTCATAGAATTATTTGGGTTGGGAGGGAACTTAAGAGATCATCTAGTTTCAGCTCCCCTGCCACTGATAGCTGGCACTTCCACTAGAAGAGGTTGCTCAAAGCCCCATCCAGCCCGGCCTTGAACAATTCCAGGAACGGGGCAGCCACAGCTTCTCTGGACAACATTTTCCAGTGCCTCACAGTAAACACGAAACGTGAGTCTTGGTCTCTCCTGACCTCGTTATATAAAGAATCTCCTCTACTGATGTGGCAGCGGGGAGGGGCTGCTCGGGCCAGCGCGCCCGCGGTACCGCCTGGAGCTGCTGCGGCCCGGGCGGGTCCCGGAGCCGGCTGACAAACACGCTCTGCAAACAGACCGAGAGAGAAGATGAACAGCCCTCGGGTCTCTGCCAACCCCGTCCCTCGGGGGCTGGGCTGCCGAGGCGCAGGACAGCGCGGGCCGGCACGATGGCAGCGGAGCGCACGAACGGGCGGGCGAGGGCTGAGTGCAGACCAAATAAAGGACTTCGGGGGATGCTGACAGTGTGTCCTGTTTCATTGTCAAGTCAGCTACCCTCAAAAGCAGTTTGTCTGTAAGAACGATAGAACCATCTTTCTTTATTGATAGAGTTCCCAGGTTGCTGGAGCTTTCCCACTGCACAGTTCTAGTCCCCCTTCACTAGCACAGCTCTGCAGATGTATTTAACTACAAGCTGTTCCCATAAAACAAACTGTGTCCTTGACTTGGAAAACCTTGAGCCATTGCCTGCCCAGTTCTTTTTCCAGACTTACTTCAGCCTCTGTTACCTGGTCTCTTGCAGTTTTAAAGGCTCCAGCACATTTATAAGACAAATTCAGGCTTGAATCTTGGCAGCAGATGCCTGAATAACTCAAAGGTCCCTACAGATACAGGTCAGAGGAGCTAAAGCCAGACCTTTTATTTCTGTTATCTGTCTGGTTATACTGCAATGACTGCAGCAGCAAATTCAAAAATATTTGGGGGGGGGGTTTACCCTAATTCAGGTATACAGCAGGAATAAAATTCCCATTTTGGCTGACAGTGGGGTAAAACTACTTCAACTAGCACTAGGGACAGGTGTGTGGATCTTGGTAGTGTCCTTGCCTGTGGCAGAGGTCTGGAACTACGTGGTCTTTAAGGTCTCTTCCAACCCAAATCACTCTGTAATGCTGTGATTTCAAACCATCCCATCATTTTGTCCTCTAACTTGCAATGACAAATCTTTAGTGTCAACAACAGCAGTACAGGGCACATTCCCAAAAACATCCAATTTAACCAAATATTTGCCAGAAAGGCAGGATATTAGGCATTTTGTGAGTCTGTTTAGAAATGCTCTCTGCCAACGAGCCATTCCAAAGTACACAAAACCAGCTGTATTTGAAACTACCCAATGCTAGAATTTGTGTGGCAGAACTTACCTGGTGCATTGAGAGCCAATTCACTTTGGACACTGCACCTCTTTTACTCTCACAGATCAGATTAGGTGGGCTGCTTCTGGTGAACTCGCTGTTGTGGTAACCATACTGGCTTTGGAGTGTTTCAGCAATATTGCATTTGGCACAATTAGGAAATAAACAAGTTTTTCACTTCATTTTAATGACACAGATCTCTGCTTTTTTCCTCTGAACAAAAGGAACTTTTGACCACACAATGCCATCCATAATACTGATGTGATGGTGGAGCTGATGAGTCAGTCCTAAGAGGCTGGTGGGGACCACCCATAATGAGGACATCCCTTCATTTCTGTCCTTCTATTTTTATCCAGCTCTTCACTTCTTATTCTGAACTACTGTTGTTTCAGGTATCAGCCACACACTGCTGCTCAGCAAGCCAAGAAAACTGAGGCATTAAACAGAGCTAAACCTCTTTGTCCTTTACATCTCTCCAACAGATAAACCTATTGACTTAGTTACAGCCTCCCTGCAGCACTTTGCCATCCACAAGGTACACACAGCAGCCTCAAAGCTGTCTCCTGTTGTGTCACTGACCAAAAGGAGAGGAGCAGTTTGGTTCTGCTGGTGAAGTGAAGAATATCACCTTGGTCAGTTTGGAATTGAATCATCTGTTTTAGCATAGTTTTGTTGTTTTGTTGGGGTTTTTTCCCCAAAATTTAAACATAGGCAAAGTATCTCACAATGGCATACATTTAGATTAAATCTGCAAATAGTTCAGCAAAGGAAGCCTGTTTGATTTGAATTTTTTCAACAGGCAGATTATTTGTCAAATAAAGTCATTTAAATAGAGTGTCTCTGCAGTTTTAACTGGCTTGTTTGCATCAGGAAAGAAATGGGGTGACCCATCAGGCTGTAGTTTTAAAAACTACAATGATTCTTTCTGGGATGATCATAAAAAATAACATCACTCTGTAAACACATACTTTGATATTAGTGTAGGCATTTTTTTTTCCATTCTCAGATAAAAATTCTTCATCAATTTTCTGTTTACTTTTGATTTATACCTGATGCAGGAAAGGATCACCTCCATTTCTCTAGAAAATATCACTTATCTGTATTCTTTGAAGCGAGTGATAAAAACAAATTAGAGCTTGGTGCAGGCATGAATCTTTCTGCCATCCTGTTCCTTGCACAGAACTGCAGATTGGTTTGCAAATTTTTTAATCAAGTGAGTGTGAAATCTCAAGATAAATTTGAGCAGCAGAACACAGACAATTAATTTTTTGTCCTACTGTCTGTTCATCCCAAGGAAGAGAGGCCAAAAGTCAGGCCTGTGGAGGACACCTGTAAGAGGTATGCAACACAGCAGAAGATATGTAGTGTATGGCTGCTGGATCTCTTCCTCAATATATGGCCAGGAAGTCGCAAAAACTATTCCAGTCTTCAGAGTTTGAGATGACAGGCTGCAGAAGTGAAATTCTACCTATTTCAGAATAAATAAAATATGATCAAAGGAAAGACCTTCAAGTGATTTTTGTTTCCCAGGGCTCACAGCAGACTGAAATGAAACTTCTGATACTCTACAGCTCAAACTATCTACTGAATTTTTCCATAAATTTTTTTCAGCCATAAATCCCATGCTAGGGAGCTTTGGAGAGAGGAATCACAGTTAAAACATAGACCAGATAATGCATGTATGTAATGCTGTCCCATCCACTGCTTTTTCTCACCTGAGAACGCTAAAAAACCCCAAGAGCATCAAACACAACACTAGCAAGAGACCACAAACATCTTGGCTAATAAAATGTTCATGTGTTTTGTTCTAAAACCGACCAGAGAAGTTGGTTTCCCCTTGGCTTTGCCCAAGGCTGGCAGCAGCCCAGGCTCACTGCAGATTTGCTGCTGTTTGTGGCAGGTGAGGGCTTAACTGAGCTCAAAGCAAGAGCCAGAAAATAGCACGTGGCATCTCCTTGAGAGAAATACCCAAAACAGGACATTAAGTCTTACAGAGGAGCAGTCTCAGTCCTTGTCTGTACTGAGAAAGAGAAAGAACAGCCTCATCCCAGCAGGAAAGCCTCTTGGCTGCTTCCTCTGTCCCCTGCCAGACACCCTGCCATCCCCTACACCTCACTGCTGATGGCACCTGAAATCTGCAAGCTGCATGCTTTCCTCTCTGGCCACGGCATGAACACCCTACATCAGCCTGCCAGCCCAGCGTGGAGATGCTTTAATGACAGTTTCCCTGGGCTGAGCTCTCAGTGGCAGAGCCCAGCACTGCCACGCTCCGCTCGCACGGTGAGCGGGCTTTAACAGAACCAGCACGATGGATTTTCGTTCCAACATCACCGCTCGGGACACGACACACACGTGGTCAAACACGTGCTGAAAATGGCCTGCCTCGCCTCAGCACTCAGTGGCAGCAAAAATAAAAGTATCACTGTTGCCAGCAGACCATCGACTGCAACTCAGGTTCACAAACATATTTCTAGGTTTTCAGCACCGAGTATCTGCTTCAAACACATAAGAAAGCACAGTTTGCAATTGCAAATAATAAATTTCCAAAGACTGAAATGTTTGTGTCTAACTTAAAAGTATTATTTGGATTTTTTTCTTTGTTCAAAATACAAAACCTGTATTATTCTATTCATTTTCATCTCAGGTACCTTCCTTTTTTGAAAAAAAGTGAGTGTCATGCTCAAATGATCTGTAAAACTAAGAACAGTTCTTCCAGAGTCTTATTCAGTGACTTTTCAACCTGTTCAGAACAGATAACTGAAATCCATTTACAGAAATCCCAGGACCCTGTACAAATCTTGAATACTTTGTAGAGAACTACAACACCAGCATCAGGGCAGCAGGTGTTAGGCAGGGATTAAATCCCAGGGAAGACAATCACTTAAATGAAACTCTTTTAGCAGGCAGATACTAAACCCTCCAATCCTTTCTGCATAACATTCTCAGAGGTGCAACTCCATCCACAGCTGCTAAGACAACTAATACCAGTTGATGTTTCTGTGCATAAAATAAACATACAAGCCATACTAAGTCCCTGTCTACAACAGTCTAATAGGTTTTAAAGATATAAATTGTTATAGTATGACTATGCTTCATGCATCTTTGGATTGAGTTTTATTTCCCATTAGTTTTCCACCAGGATGGTCTAATAAAAATATCAAATTGAGTGCAGGGCAGCTGGTTCACCAAATCACACAAGGAAGTTAAAAAATTATGTAAAGAAGTAAATATTAAATATGACAACAAAATGCCATGAAGCTCTGCTGAAGTCTGCAGATACTATGGTAAACTTTCGAAATACAATGACAAAATACTGTTCATCAATGTAGCCTCAGTCCCATATTCAGACTAGTGTTTCAGATCTGCTTCATGCTTTGAGCATTCACGCAGCTCTTCACCCTGGACAGCCCTAGCTCAGTTTTGGTAATCTCCTTGCTACCTTCCTGAGTGCTTTCAATCAAATCCATTCAAAAGCTCAAAGGGTGTTTCCCTGACCTGCCATTTTAGAAATATCACACAGACATATTTGCAAATTTTCACTTGTTTCTTCCAAGCATAATTGCATGTTTCATGCCATTACAGTCCCACTTGGAAAAATGCCCGCTTGTGTATTTTGCTGCTGAACCATAATAAATTGTTACAATAATAATTTTAATTGACTATGCAAAGTATATAAATAATTTGTGAGAGAAAGTTCTGGGGAACGTGGGAAATAAAAGGTTACCTTCAAAAGTCAGTTATCCTTTTCTTAAAATAATTTGTATTCTTTGAAGTTAAGAAAAGAAGGATCTGGACTGTGAACTGATGTTTTATAGTCTTTGCTGTTTATAATACAATTAACTGTTTTTCATTACTGAAAATTTCAGAAAGTTGTCTTGCAGCATAATTGATGCCACAGATAAAAAGGACTTTGATATTTCCTCCTGAAGCCATGTAACTATGCTTGATTCTCATCTTTGTGTTTTAGAAAACCTACTTGTTGCCCATGATGTGAGGATATACCACTGATTCTACAAAGACAAAAATCCCTTAACATAAAGGAGTTTTTTAATATTTTACAACTTTTTTTCAGGCTGGGGAGATTCATGCTGACTGGACATGTAAATGCTGTATGTCTGATAGTGTGTGGTACAGTGACCACTTTGGCCAATTCTTGTCATTTCATGAGAATCACCTGCCTTGAAATGAGGTGGATGTGGAGAAGCTGTGCTTTTTCCACAGTGTTACCAGATACAGATTTTAATTAGCTCCATCCTATTCATTAAAACCTCTTTTATCTTTGCTCTTCAGCATTTCAGTGTATGAGTTTTAATCAGCTTATCAAGTGGGACAAAGATGATTTTTTGCTGTGAATTTATATACTTGAGATCTCTCTCTTGACAGCATCAGACAGCAGCAGACAATGTGGATCCCTTGGGAGGGTCTCTGGCAGGGTGATAAGGTGGGAGGCTTTTCTGCATTTCACACACAGACTCACCTGAGAGCATTTCCTCCTGAGGCACTTGGCAGGGGGACACATCAGAGAAGGGAAAGAGGGCATAGGAGAAGGGAACACATATGTGGCACTGTATACACACACTGCACAAATACACACACAGCTTCCCTATCAGCTTTCCAGAACTATCCATTAGACTCCTAGGTTTCAATAGCAGCAGGCAACATTGCATGGGAGCTCTTCACACCAAAGACAAAGTTGTATCTGCCATGCAGGATGCAGAACAGCATCCAGCAGCTTTCTGGGCAACTGAAATTAAAAGTTCAGTCAAGTCTGCAAATCTACAGCAAATTATTCCTTTGAGGCTTGGTGCTATTAAGACACAGCCCAGCACAGAGACAGGGCAAAGCTTGAACACATCCTGAGTCATCTCCCTCCATTCACCCACAGCTGACCTGCTGACTCAAGCCTCGGCAAGAGCTCTGGCAGCAACCCAGGGGAAGGGTAAATTGAGGGGAATGGGTCTCTATCAATTCTAGAACAGCAGTGCTCTGTTCTGCAGGTACCATGCAAACATCACACTGGCAGCTGGAAGATCTCTCTGACCTTGTTATAACTCCTTAAAAATGTCACCTTTATGGGTGAAGCATTTTTTTTAATTATTAGTAAGAAGGTATATATTGCTTGTAGCAAAGTCACTCATGGCCTATTTATTTTTATTTAAAAATAAAAAGGCACAATGCAGTCACAGTTATTGTATTCTGTTCCACTTAGAGCAAAGAACAGCATTGTTCCATAAATTTTGGAGCTAGGAGCTCTTTTCTAAATATTAATAAGATATCCCAAACCACAGAAGACTTTCATCCATTTTCATTCGGTTTAAGTATCCTTTCCTTCCCTCAAAACTGCAGTCCCTGTCCTGAGCCTGCTCCCCACATCACCCATTCACAGACAGCCTCACGCAGCCTGAGAGGCCACTGAGCCCTGAAGCCCCAAGCCCACGAGTGACAGACACACCAGTACAATGAGTTAACAGAGGGTGGCTGTGCTGTTGTAATAATAAAGCCTAGAACTGCTAATGTGACTAAGTAGAGTGAAATTAATTCTTCCTCAGCCTGACCTGTGCCTCAGCGATATGGATGAACTGTTGGCAGATAGGGAGAACCTTTTCCCACAGCTGTAATTAGCATGATGGCTTCATAATTACATGTGAATTTAGATGTGTTTGGAGAAGGAGATAAAAAGCCTGCTGGGATCCTGGTGACTGTACTCGTTACCTACAGAAATGTTACCATCTGGATCAGGGCTGGGCACAGACAGCTACAGACCGTGCTGTGAAACTCCAGAGCATGCTTCCTGCTCTGTACACATGAGAGTGGGGACATCCCAGGGACAGCCATTAACAAACTCCTCCCATTTCTAAATATCCAAACCCAACTATTTGGTTATTTTCTTTTATGCCACTCTAGCTCACTGTTAAAATGACAGAGATGCAGAAAAATGAGGGTAATGAATGGTAGCTTGAGCACCAAGGCTTTTGCATTCCCTTCCACAATCATAACTGGGGTGTGCAGGGACACATTACAGTGCAATGCAGCTCAGGCTGGCAAAATGAGAAAGCACCTGCAAAGATTTGCTTGTTGCATCCACAGTGTCAAGATGGTTCATCAGTCAGGCAACACAAGAGCAGCTGAACAACAGGATGAAAGATCACTGCAGTCACGGGCTGGCAGAATGACTAGGTTGGAAGAGACCTTCACGATCATCAAGTCCAACCCATGCCTTAACTCCTCAACTAAACCAGGGCACCGAGTGCCACATCCAGTTTTTTTTAAACACATCCAGGGACAGTGACTCCACCACCTCCCCAGGCAGCCATTCCAGTACTTTATCACCCTTTCCATAAAAGCTTTTTCCTAATATCCAATCTATATTTCCCTTGGCGCAGCTTAAGACTGTGTCCCCTCATTCTGTCAGTTGCTGCCTGGAGAGAGACCAATGCCCACCTGAGCACAGCCACCCTTCAGGAAGCTGTAGAGTGCTGAGGTCACCCCTGAGTCTCCTTTTCTCCAGCTGAACAACCCCAGCTGCCTCAGTCGTTCCTCACAGGGCTCGTGTTCCCAGCCCCTCTCCAGCCCCGTTGCCTCCTCTGGACACACTCAAGGGTCCCAAGGTCCTTCCCAAACTGAGGGCCCAGAACTGGACACAGCACTCGAGGTGCTCCTCACCAGTGCCAGTACAGGGGAACAGTGACCTCCCTGCTCCTGCTGGCCACACTGCTCCTGATCCAGGCCAGGGGCCATTGGCCTTCTTGGCCACCAGGGCACACTGCTGGCTCGTGTTCAGCTGGCTCTGGACCAGCACCCCCAGGTCCCTTTCTGCCTGGGCACTGTCCAGCCACACCGTCCCCAGCCTATAACACTGCAGGGGGTTATTGTGGCCAAAATGCAGGACTCAGCACTTGGACTCATTAAACTTCATCCTATTGGACTTTGCCCATCCATCCAACTGCTCCAAGTCCCTCTGCAGAGCCCTTCTCCCTTTCAGTAGATTGACACACGCCCCCAGCTTAGAGTGGTCTGCAAATTTACCAATGAAAGACTCAGTACCCTCACCCATGTCAGCAACAAAGATATTGAACAGGACTGGCCCCAGCACAGACCCCACAGGGACACCACTGGGGACTGGCCCCAGCTGGATGCAGCACCGTTCACCACCACTCTCTGGGCCCAGCCATCCAGCCAGTTCTTAACCCAGCAAAGCACTCCTGTCCAAGCCATGGGCTGCCAGCTTTTCCAGGAGTTTGCTGTGGGAGACGGTGTCAAAGGCCTGGCTGAAGTCCAGATACACAACATCCACAGCCTTTCCTGCATCCATCAGGTGGGTCACCTGGTCATAAAAGAAGACCAGGTTGGTCAAACACAACCCACCCCTCCTAAACCCATGCTGGCTGAGTCTGATACCCTGATATCCTGTAAGTGCTGTGACACCCAATAGAAACTGTTCCATTACCTTACCCAGTACTGAAATCAGGCTAACTGGCCTATAATTACCAGAATCCTCCTTCCTACCCTTTTTGTGAATGAGCATCACAGTGGCCAGCTTCCAGTCATCTGGAACCTCCCCAGGGAGCCAGGACTATTGGTAAATGATGGAGAGCAGCTTCACAAGCTCATCTGCCAAGACCTCCAGCCCAGCCTCGCCAAAGTCCTCTGATAGAAAGAAAATGAACATGTGATTTCCCCAGCAAAGATCTGGCCCAAATTAAGATAGTGGCTTTCTTGCAGATTAACCATGGCAAGCAGGGACCAGCTGTGCTGAAACATCCCCAGGACAGCAAGCATAGAACCAGTGCAGCCAGGCTCCATCTGCTGCACTTGCAGGACCAGAAATGCTCTTACAGCACCCACTCCTCTGTGAGAATTTCTGGAGACGTGATGACAGTAAGTCCTCCTGGCCTTCAACAAGGCCAGTGATGCTGCATTCACATCTCTCTGACAAAAAAAGAGGCAGAGAAACAACTTGCAAAGGGCAGCAGGAGCTGGCAGCAGTGCTAATGTCAGGAGTTCAGCTCCTGTGCCCCGTTTAACCTGTTGCTCTTTACCTCTGAGCATAGCAGGGAGCAAGAGGGGCTGTGATAGAAGTCGCTGCTTCTCACTCAGCCCTCCACATTTGCAGTGCTTTTCTAGAAAGATGAAGACAAAGAAATTAAAATACATTTGGTGATGAGATCTTTCCTCCCAAAAATAACAGGCATCAATTTCCACAGCATTTTCAAATGATCCAATGCAAGGAAATTTATACTTGGATCATTTTCCATAGTTGCTTCAAAGCACATGTTTCCAAAGGCAGCACCACAACTTCCCCCTACCCACTCCATGAAAAAGTAAATCCACTCTGGGAACAACATTTTCATTTTTCTGCAGAGCAATAAGTCAGCAAATGAATCTAATTCATCCCTAGTATAAAACACTAGTGCCAGTTATTCACATCAGGGCAGGTAAAAATTGCACAGAATTCCTCAAATGCAAATTTTGGCCATTTTGTCAAGGTAAAATATGCTAAGGCTGTAATTGCTTTATAGTCCCAGATAATTCAAGAAAGCACTTTCCTGAGACTGACTTTTGAAGCCAAGGAACCATTAAGTATCTGGTTACAGAATCATGGCAAGGGGATGACAGATATATATCCTCAGGGTGAACATTTTAAATATATATCTAAATCATGCTCAGAATGGGGATACACAAATTTCTCTGGGCGTTTGATGAAACCCAAGAGGAAACCTTTCCACCTCCCTGCTGTATGCACATTGTCGGGTGCCAGAGAAGTGAAGACATCAAACTGGCTCACTGGAGCTGCCATAAAAAGCCAAAACCCCCAAGAAATATTCCCAAGTGGGACATGATATCCAGTATTACTTCACTGTTCACTCCCTCCTCTTTTAAACATTTTTTAAGAGAAAAGACTGTAAAAACTGAAGGAGCATGAACACAAACCTTCTACATCTCAACCCTTGCACATCTCAACCCCAAAAGTCACATGTGGGGTGACACACAACCAGGTGAGCCCAAAAGCTCCATTATTAATGATCCCTTAAATCAGGTTGAAATCAGCTGAGCTGGGCCTGTATAGAGATGGGTCTCCACGGAGCAGCTTTGCAGTGAGCAAATTGCAGGGTGTCCAACCTCTGCAGAGTTCCCTGGGGCAGACAGTTACTGAGGAACACAGGATGGGAGACAGGAAGAGGTGGTTGTATCCCATAGGTCAATACATTTCAATACGTTTATCTGCAAAAGTCCAAACTAGTTTTGGGGTAGGAGCCTGCTTCTGCAAAATCTTTTTTCTTTTTTTTTTCTAAGCCCAGTGTGACTCTGGAGGATAGCTACAGTCTTTACCAGACATATATGAGATTAAAACCACCCTTGACAGGTAAGCTTATCTGATGACTTCTTTGAAGCACTTGAACATTTTCTGTCATTTTTCCCTTCATGTGCATGTAAAGTTGGATTGGCAGTTTGAAGCTTGCTATTAATTTAGCTCTACTTTTAAACCTCAGGGACCATAATGTATGACAAAGCAAAATTTAAGCATTTGAAATTTGTAAGACATGAGGACAGAGGAAGGGGCAAGCAATGCTCCAGTAAAGCGACCAGCAGCTCAGGTATGGCAGTGTAACACCCCATGGGGACACCTAATCCCAGGTTAAAAATAACCCTTTTCAGAATGACATCTCCTCTTTCAGGAATAACTGCCCTTTTCCTGAGATGCCAGTCAATTCCCTGCTCCAGAAAAACTAAAACTTTGTAGTGATTATGATTGGAAAAATTTATTTCAGAGATGCAAATACAACAATAAAAAAGGATCCATAGAATTAAAAATAAGCTTGCTGCCTTTTTTCCATGCATATAACTCCCCTTCTAACACTTTGCAAGGCTTGTAACATCAATATTTTAATTTTTGCTGTGCACAGAGCAGTCTTTTCAAATGTAATGGCTACATAAACTGTGCAGCTCTGAAAGCCTCTGTTCTCAGTGCACAGCTTTAGGAGACACCATTTCTCCTTACAGAGGCACTACACTCCTTTGAGTCCTCTCTGCTGGTTATTAAACACCCCAGCAGCCACAGCTGCCCAGTGACCAGCTGTTCCTTCCAACCGTGGGTCCCTGCATAGAGCTTTCTGTGGCCACAGGACCCCAGGATGCTCAGGAGCAGTTTGGGACACATTTGCTCTCCATCTCTTCTTGTCAAGCATGGTAAAGGCCCTGTGAGTGGGAAGGGGATGTGAGAAGTGAGGCACAGGCAGGAGCCTCAGCTGACAGACACAGCACAGCTCTGTCGTGGGGAAAAACCCTTCCCAAAGAGCTGTTACGTGCTGGAATACCAACACAGAGCAAATCGTGGGCTTGACAGCAGGGACAGAGGAAATGGAGTGGAAAGATCTGCAAAAGCAGTCCAACAGTCCCAGCACAGAATGCAGCAGCAACAGCAATAAAATTCCTGTGGGTCTCCTCAGTTGCATTGTACCACTTATTTCTACTTTTCCTTTCCTGCAACCCTGCTAAGAGCCCAGAGATACCCCAGTGTCAGGCTCCTTTTCCTGAATCATCTCACCAGTGCTGCTAATTGATCTCAGTACAGACTAATTGATCTCAGAAGGGGAGATTTTTTCCATCATGACAAAGCTTTAGCAGACCTCATAGCGTTTAATCAAACTGCGCTTATCATCTAAATATTTTAAGAAATCCACCTAAGTTCTCTACTCAAGCAAATGGAAATCTGTTAGGAGCATTGTAAGTTCTTGGGTTTTTTCCCTAATAAGAACCTTGCACTAAGAATCATTTCTCCCATCTCTCTCCTTCCCTCCTCCTACAAAATGCTACCTGTTAGCCCACAAAAAAGCAAAGCATAACCAGGGGATACCTGTCTACAAATTACTTAAGATAATCCATCAGGCTATGGCCCCAGCTTGGGTTTGCCACAAGCCATCCAAGCCCTACCCCACTGCAATAGGCAGCAGGGAATCCAGCCCTGTGAATCCTGTCGTGGGATGGTCCAAAGGGGTTGGACACTGCTGACATGGTCCAGGGGTCCCTTTTAAGCACCAAGGGAGCGATGGTGTTCACCCCTTGTGGGTACAAACACTAACCACAGGCACACACAGCTGTTGGCAGCTGGACTCTGAACACTGTGGACTTGTTATTCCTGAGAGAAGGCTTCTGGCCAGGGGGGGAGAGAGCTCGGGCTGCCAGGCACAGCACACCAGCACGTGCTGGGGTCCTTGGGGGGCAGTGAGGGACCACTGCTCGGGCACCAGCACACGGCAGGGGCCACCTCAGCCCTGGGGCACTTCGAAAGATGAAGGTAAAGCCAAGCCAGGAGCTGCACTCAGAAGTTTCAACTTCAACCGCAAGTTCATCCATTCTCTGTAGATGGAGATCCAGTCATAATTAGAGAGAGATAGGAAGGCAGAGGGAGTGTTTAGAAAAAACAAAAGTATTTTTCTAAAAATTAAGAGCTCCTGGGTAGCTGCTCTTGACTTTTACCCTAGGAGAATCAGACACAACAGCACTTCTCTAATAGATTATTCTAATTTTTCAAATGCAAGGCTGCTCTCTGTAGGACTGGAGAAATCCTGCCTGCTGTTTGCAACCTTTCAAAGCCCCATTAGGCAGCAATTGGTGCCCTTCCAGTACCAGCAGCACACTGGTCCCACTGGCTGGGAGTTAAAAATCAGTTTTAACTGATTTAAAAGTAACAGTTTGTTCTGCATCCTAAGAAAGCAGTAGCTAGATTTTCCCCTCGATAAACAAAGCAGCTGTTCTGCCCAACTCAGAGCCAAATCAGAGGACTATGAACAATTCTCCTACATGGCATAATGATTTTTTTTTCTAATTGCTGGCTTCAGAGTTTTATTCCATAATATGCAGTGATTTATATGAATTATAATAGTTACAGCAAAGAAGATGATATTATTTCAGAGTAATGGCACACCTGATTCAGAGCAGGGACTAAGTCTGATCATCAATGGATGAAAATCAATCAAAAGGATCCATTGCACACGTCCAGGCATTTCAGGCCCATGTAGTTCTTCCCTTTTAGCAAATCAGCATTTTTTGTGCAGCACTGCTTGTAAAAGTTGGCTTGGGCACTTCATGTATTTATGCAGCCTTGTGGGTCTATTTTGTAGCCAAGACCAGGGCTCTTCACTGCTGCTGGCTTTGCACAGGGCTGGCTGCCTTTGCCCAACTCACCTCACTGAAAACAGGTTTACTGACCTCCTCAGGAGCTGCTGGCTTCACCAACTCAGTCTGCAGGCTTGACATAGATAAATTAATTATTTCAATGCATAAGCTCAAGTAAAAAGATAATCTCTAGACCATCTTGTCCAGAGGAAGTGGCTCTATGCTCTGTGTTATCTTGCTTCACTCACACCTCATGGGACCTTCACCTCCTGTACAGGCATCCTGAAGACAAGTGCACAGAATGTTTGAATTATAGATCCTGCCATCTGTTCAGTAATGGATCTCAGATGCATCTGTGCTGAAGATTAGAGATGAAAATGCAGGATAATTCCCCCTTCTGAAATATTATCATGTGCTACTGTGGATAAACCTTCAGTTTTGTCACTGACATCCGTTCAGTCCCCTCAGAACATATTCTGCATGGTTGTGACATCAACTCTATAGGAAGAGGGCAGGAAGTGTTGGTAATGAAGAATATGAGCCAACAAAATTGCACTTCTTAGCCAAAGAAACCAATGCTTTAGAAACAGCTGTACTGAAATTCAGCCATTAATACTTTCTTGGACTGCCTTAGAAAAAAAGTGTCAGGGAAAAAGAGCTCTTTAGTAATTCATGAGATCAGAAATATAGAGACAACCTAGAGAAATGGCTAACCTGGCTCAATGTAGAGCAAGAAAAGCACGGAACGCTACAAAACTGAGCTTCAGCAGTCTTCTAAACACAAATCTGAAATCTCTTTCTGAATCAAATGGCTATGCTAGTATCATCAGACTAGCCAGGCTGCTGAGAGTACCAAGTCCAAGAGAGAGGGTGCTCCATGCCTATTTTCTTCCTATGCATTAAAAAGATGGTTTAAATTAACTCTTCCATCCTCCTCCCAACCATGACTATAAAATAAATCTTCTGTAAACAGTACTGGGCTAAACCATGTGTCTCCTCCTGTTTTCCAAGGTGTCTCAGACCCAAGTTCTCCCTGTTGCTCAGACACTTGAGGCACAGACTCATCGTTGAGTCACCCTTCCAGAGCTGGACTCCAGTGCTCCAGGAAGGCTTGGTTCGAGTCGGCCTGCCCTTGCTGGATTGACAGCAGATGAACAAACACAAATGTGAACCAGCTGCATGAAGTCCTATGTCTCATTCGATGTTCATGACCGCTTCAAAAGTCAGAACTCTGCCAGCCTGGAGCTAATGCTTAACCTCAGAGATGCTGTCACATATGGCAGAGCACATTATAACTGCTGAGTGCCATTTGTTTCAATATTTGCCAAAGGCTTAGTCCTATTACTTAGTTTTATAAACAGCTATATGATATTCTGCAAGTAGCATTTTAACCAAGTCAGTTTTCTGAAGCCTCTTTATGCAGTAAGGAGAGCTCTGCCTGTTAATTATATAAAACTTTGCTTCAATAGTGTTCACTAGCAAAGAATATCCACTTGAATGCTTTTAATTCAAAAAAACCAACCAACAACAACAACAAAAAAAAATCCACTGTTTTTTTCCTGCTACTCCTGTTGCTGCAAGTCAGGAAAATAGCTAAAGAAGTGCTGACACCTACAGGACATTTGTGTATCAGGAAACTCGTTCTGCTTAAGTCCTAAATCACTCACACTGTGGTACAGTTAAACAAGCAGATGGCTTCAGAGTACAACAGCTACTCGATCAGAATTAATCTACAAATTACTGGAGTAATACTTCATACACTTTTTCAACACTTTTTAAAAATACATCTCGTGAACATACAATCCAGGCCAATTAACGTTGTTTGAAGCTCTGAAAGCTGAAAAAATAAGCTATCAGAGTACTTTCCAGTTCCATTTCTACTCCCTACTTCCCACTCTGCTCACAATCTTGGCGCTTCTCATTTCTGCGTCTAGCTTCTTTCCCTTCTTTTTCCTGGCAGGGAAGGATCCCTGAACACTGGCAATTAAGAGATGCATTTCCATTTCTTTATTCTGCTAAGTGCAAGCTCTAGGACATAAGTCAGAAAGATGCTTCCCTCCCTTGCCCCACCACTTTTTCTACTTTTTCTAGGCTATTTTTCTTTCCACCTCATCATCATTAGTTTCTTCGCATGTCTGCTTTTTCCCAGTTGAATATAATAATACATTAAAGCTGTCACAAAGCAATGCCTCCATCACGCTGTTCAGTGTGATATTTTCCATTCACTTCTGTGCAGCTCAGCAGAATCAAGGCCAAAGGAGTGTGCACATGAGGAGTCACGTGCAGCCCTAAAGCCCTAAATCCTGTGTAGCTGAGGGCAGAGACTCAGGCTGGCACAACCCGAGGCCATTGTGCCACCTCACTCAGCACCTCACTGCAGATCCACATGGACTTCATGTCTCCAGGCCCAGCTCCATTCCTACACCCTGCCCAGCCCCAACCTGCCCTCACCAGGACAACCATTTCCAAAAGGCATCTTTTGTACCAAGCAGCTCCTGAGAAAGCAGTCCTGATTATCAAAGTCACCCAAAGCCATTTCCTAGAAGCATTAAGAAGCTTGGCTTTGTTCCAGGGCATTGGGGGAAGGATTAACATTATATTCAAGTGCTGCACAATAAAACCATTTCTTTGTGGTCCAAAAGGAGCCTTGAGGTCTATCACAAAGACAAAGCCAGAGACCTGCATTGGGAGTGTTCAAGTGGAAAAAATGGTGAAGAGGAAAAAACATAAAAAGGTGGTGACATACACATTCTCAAGAAAATGCAGGCTAGAATAAAGGAAAGCTTAAACACAGGAGGAGGTTATTTGGTTTCTTTCAGCATCTAGGTCTGTATTTTTCATACTGACATCAGATTCATTGCAGTTATACTGCTAAAATTAATCCCCGGCCTGCATTACCTTACAGAACAAATTTTGTCTCATTTCTTTCAAGTTCCTAGTCAAAAACATCTTTAGCCAAAGCAAACAGGTAAGACACCATATGCACAAGTGCCTTCCAATACCCAGCAACCAAAACTCCAGGTTTAGGTGTGGCTGGAGGAGATGCTGCACACATGATGCTCTCATACTTCCCCTTCTCAGAGGTTAAGTATGCGGCATGGGAAGGACTACACCAGGACAGAGTTTCCACTGGTGAAACTGCATCTCTGCAGAACCCCACGTGTACTGGGGAAAGATACTTAATGACATTTGGTGGCCTTGAGCACTATGGTGACAGAAGGACATTTTAGAGCTGTGCCCAAGAATAAAACTACTGCATGAGAAGGATTCTGCACATGGTTTGACCTACGCCACAGTTTATTTGTAAACATTTGTTACATGTGTCAATAATTTAATTGAACACAGACTCTGTACAATTCAATGTATAATATTAACAATGTCACACTAGAGGAGCACAACTGTATTCAGTTACAGTTGTACTTAAAACTTCCAAAATACAAACCATTTGAAACACTGAACAAGAAAGGGAAAATCTGAGAACAATGAAGGAGAAAAAGTGCAATAAATCATGATCAAAAAAACCCTGAAAACAAATGTAACACACTTCCTAGCTGGCTCCTGAACATCTTCAGGTATATCCATCTAGCTGGGTTGTGCCAGAGCACAAAGCCAAGCCGTCTTCTGCAAGCTAAAAATCTTGCTGAAACAGAAACTTAAAACAGCTTTACAATGTGTAACGCAAGTGATTTTCCCCATGGTCAATAAAACTACCTGAAGAGAAAAAATTGATTTAATTAGTCTTTATTTGCAATGCAATATAAAATAGATTCTTTTGGTATGAAGATCTTTGAGACCTGTTGGGTTTTTACACCATATTTAAAACAAAAGTCACATAGTTTGAAGCCTCTTGACCATCCCAAGTACTGGTGCTGTAGTAGAGTTTCAGGAATTGCAATAGACTTCTTTGGTTGCAATTCATTCAGTAAACTTCACATATGCAATTTGAATATTTAAGCTCCTAAACTAGTGTTGAAGCCCCTAAATTAGAGTGGCTTGAGTTCTAAAAAACTGCAACACATCTGGAATTCTCACCATTAACTGTAAGATTTATGGGTATTAACCAACTCTGAGGAGCAGGCTCTTTCATTGAGAAACTTTGCTTCAGACAACATAATAACAAAGGATACACTATCCTTCACTTAGTAACACTGAAGAAGATGGAGTGAGAACAGTAAGTTTTCATCAATTTTCAAACTTTCATACAACTTGCACTATCATCACTTTACTTACTAGTATGGATAGTGCATGGCAAAATATTATGCAATACAGCAAACTAGCTCGCCTACTGCAGCTCACAGTACCACTTAACATCTATAGCCCTGAAAGTGTAAGCCCCCACTCAATACTGCTTAATTCCTCTACAGTGGCAGGTACTGGCTTCATCTCCATGTAACAGTTCTCACAGTAAAGGCTTTCTTAGCCATTTTTAGCAGATTGACATCCAATTCCTCTTCAATTTACTTTGGAGGAAATAAGGCAACTTAAAAACCGCTATGGAGAAGTATGCATGTCCAGTCCAAAAAGTCACAGTAGTGTAAATGATCAACTTTATATGGATAATATAACTGTGATATATGAGGAATGCTAAGTTCAGCTGTTGCTGGTAAAATTCCAGAGCAAAACTGATGTAAGAAAGCAGCACTGAGCAGACTGAAGTACTACAGACTTCCAGTTTCTTAGAGCACAAGTCCTATGCTTACACTTCAGGAATGTACATAAAGCCAGTGGAAAAGAATGGGATCTTCACAGTTGTAAATTAAGTCACTGCATTATCCTATACATTTGTACATTTGTCCTCTTCAAGCTTTTGACATGGTTTTTTTTTTAATGCAGAACAGGATACAAACCCAAATGCTGCCATTTTTCTCCTTGCTGCTGTTCAGCACCATCTGTGCCACAGATCCTTGACCCACTGTGTACTGCAGGACAGTAATGACAGGAAGATTAAGTCTCATTTTTAGTTATGACTATTTAAAACAAGGCAGTTCTAGTAAAGAAGGGAGCTAGCAGAGAAGCGTTAACAAACTACATTGCTTGTCCTCCTCGTGTGCCAAATGGAACACTTTTTTAAGCGGGCAAAAAGTTGTTAATACCTAATATAAACAAAGTAAAGTCATGCTACATAAAGTCATCCCCTACAAATAGAGCCAGAACACGATTTCAGATGAAAAAGCTTACTGTTAATTATTTTCATGATCAATAGCTAAAAGTTCAAGGAACACAGATTCACTGAATTTTCTGTCTTCACATCCTCTGCTGTTATCTTCCTTTGCTAACAACTGATGTGAAAAATCAAGAGTTCTGTTCTTTCAAACATTAATCAACAGGACAGAACTAGATATCTACCTTAAATTCAATTTATGACAACAGGAATTTGCCCACAGGAATCATTACCGGCTTCAAATTACAGCAAAAGACTCCCAGCAGGATCAAATCTCAGACACTCCTGGATTCACACCACAAGGAAGATAAATTCATTATCATTAAGAACTCCACAAACAGAGACAACCACCTCAGACCTTCCACAATTCCATCCTTTCACCAAATACTGAGAGAGATGGAAGTGCACCACCCATCTTCAAAGTGGTCCTAGGTCATCAGCAGGACATTTGTGTCTGCACTAACCCAGCCTCCTCCTTCCATTGCACTGATTTGTCAAGGCCCCACTGTTAAGCTGAACTATAGAATTCAACAATCCTTAATGCCCCATATCATCATGATACTTTTATTTAATCAGTTGGTATCACTGAGCTTTCAGAGGAAGAGCCAAATCTCTTGCCTTTATACAGAAAAATTTTCAGTAATACAGTACAAAACTAAACAGAATTTATGTCTGAGTAACGAACATAGAAAACTACTATTGCAATTTTGTGGTGACAGCATAGAAATTTAACAATCATCAGAAAGCCTAGAAAGGGCATGTTCAGTTATAAAAGAAAGATTGTCTCAAGATAAAAATAGTGCTGACAGCTAAAAAGCTCTCTGTTGCAGCAAGATATGCAGTAATGAGTAACAAGTTCTAGACAGTTTAAGTACTTCCCCAATACTGCAACACAACACATTTTTGTAACACTACTTTTACACGGGTTATGCTGCAGCAGCAGGACACTTCTTAGTGGTTGGCACTAGGAATTAACTGTAATAGAAGAAAGGCATTTAGTGATCAATGCACAAGAACCTCTATTTGACCTGTTCCCTAGGTGTGGTTGAAAAAAACTGAGGAAGGGGCCCATCCATTCCACTCAGATAATACACCTTCCTTGAACATGAGATTCTTGGCAGGAAGAGGAACACCCATGTCTGCAGAAATCGGCTGCAGAAGTGAACTTGAAGAACCAGCATCGTGGAGCTGATCCAGCGTTGAAATGCCTTCCTAAAAGCAAAATGAAGAAAACCCTGTCTCAACAACACAGAATATGACAGGTTAATCTAATCTGCAAATGCACTTGGAGTTTCTCAAGTGTGTCACTATAATCCAATGAATACCAGTTATGGAAGTAAAAACAGAATAAGCAAAATGAAATAAGCATACATATGCCTCAGCTACATCTTTGCATGTATGATTTGGCTTCCAAGAAACCTTCAGGGAAGCTTGAGACTTAAAACTGAAGACCTAGAGAAAATTAGTGGAAAGCTGTAAAATCTTCAGGACATCTATCAGACTGCTTTTATCCTGCACCATGCTAAGATCGATACACGTATTTGGAGGCAATTACTTGACCATATGCTGAGGGGTACTATTTCCTAAAAGTTTGTTCTTCTCATCCTAAAACTCACATCAGCACCATTTTTTTTTTCCTTTCTATGGACATCATCTAGAAAAGTGTATCTCAGAGATAACATCCAACCCATTAGGACAGGAGTCACTTGAGACTGACAGTTGGTTTCAGGGCTTCAAACCTGCTGGAAATCTCCAACATTCTCATCAGGAAGACAGTTGCAAGATGACACCATCCATAATACTACCTGGTTTAGTAACCTGCAAATTCATTATCTTACTGCAAACATAGTGTTTTAAGAGAAAAATATCATAAGACAGAGCAGCTAAGTAGATTCCATGTTACACATAGACATGGATTCCTCCCATGCAGAATTAGAGCAGGCTGCAGACCTGATATTCCTCTTTGCTTACTGCACAAGATCCCTATTTCCTACCTACATTCCTAAAAAATCCTCACTGAGTATGACGTTTTACATATTTATACTCATTGAACACTAAGGTCTAGAGGATCTCAGGACAAGTACAAAAGTAACTGGCATGAGATCCATGTTAATATATTTTATTTTTTGTAAGGAAACATTGACTTGAGAGGCAGATAAATTTAGCATCTCCCTGGTTGCAGTAAGTCTCTCCAACATATCCAAGCAGCCACCACATAACCAGCTGAGTAGGCTGTGTTACAACAGGAGGAGTGAAGAACAACTTTGCTGAGCGAGTGCCATAAAAAAACAATGAAAATAATTATGCACTGGAAGCAACCACAGAGTTAAGACAAGTATTAAATGAGGCTAGAAAAGGGATAGGGGAATACTTGCTTTGTCCTTCAAGTAGCACCTGAGTGCTTAATACAGTTACCATTTAAAGAAAAGACAAATAGAACAAACCATGTATGTTTTCATACACCCAAGGAAGGCAGCTAAGAGGGCAGAAAGGGATCACAGACCATACAGAACAATTCACATTTGGATTATTGCTCCTTACCTGGAATGAATGAACAAAATTAAGGACCTGAAGAGATAGCTTTCTACTGGAATGCAGGAGTTTCTGAAGGCTGTAAAAAACAAAACAAAAGAAGCTATGGTCAAGGTACACGATTTTTTACCAGTAAAGCACCCCCACAGTAATTTGCACACAAATAACTCTGCTAGAATCAAACATCATGTGACAAAAGCTTTCATACATAAAGCTTGATAATATAATACTGTCATCTCTGAAAAAGTGCTTGACTCATCTGCTCTTGAGTCTAGTCAGGTAAAAGCTATTTTCCACACCATTTACACTGAATAAAATGAAAATACTGCAATTGAAAAATATTATTTTATGTAAAGTAAGTAATATATTAGACTCATCATCTAGGACAGTCTGGGAACATGACTTTTAAGAAGTATATTAGTGACACACTGTTAAAAGTAGGTCAAGTACTATAGTAATAGCCTTAAGCCTTATTTTCAAGCAGCCTCACTTTAGATTTCCAGAACCATGCCTTGGGGGAAAAAAAAAAAAAGCCACAAAAAATAATCCAGAAAAAGCCACACCAACCCCCCCACAAAACAAAAGAAACAAATCCCAAAATCCCATTGTTGAAAGAATAATCTTCCATAAAGAAAAGCTGCAGTACAAAGCATTAGATAGCTGGATCATAAGCTGTGACTAAACTCATCAAGTATGAGACCAACAGTAAAGAAACTTCCATAAGAGCTAAATGCATTTTACATCAAAGCTTTCCTCCCCCACTCCAGAACAGTTAGGAGGAGGAAAAAAAAGCCTGTGCTAGGCTAGGAAAGGAAAACTAGTAGGAAGGCACCCAATTTTATTTTTTTCCTGATCTGCTCATAGACAGTCTACAACAAAGAATTAATTTTTGCTTTACAGAAACTATAAAAAAAAGCCAAATCTTAATCTTACCACAACTAAGGACTAGTTGTATACATCTATGAGCCAAAAACCAACTTCCTTACGCATCAGAATTAGCTACTCTATAAACATAGCTCAGTTCTGGTTTATAGTCATTTAGTTGTAGGTATTTCTTTTTGCAGAAGCTCTAGACACACCATCTGTTAAACCTGCAACCAATAACTTACAGCTCACCTTTCTTTTCTACATAATCCATGAGTAGCAATTTTTCTGCAGACTTTCTGATTCAACTCAGAACTGAAAAGTGGAATGCCAAAACATAATTCCAGGGGAACCCATTCCAGTTCAGTTGTGGGTACTACAGAAAGAAAAACAAGGGATAACCACAGTGTAAGAAAAAGAAAGCAAGAAAGCTCATTCTGGGGTCAAAAATCTTAGATCTGGATCCACTAGACAGTTCCTGCTTTTTAAAGACAGCTCATTTACTGAACTGCTCAAATATTTAAGGGAATCTGAAGAGAAATTTAACATCAGACCTGTCCCAGAGAATAATCAAACAATGAATTCAGATCCTTAAAAACAAGGCAATGTTTAGTACAAGCCATTTGTCATGTTTTTACCTTCAAGGCTTTGTTTGACTGCAGAATCCATTGAGGGTTCTTCTATTACCATCTCAAATGATTCTGTGCTCCCATTTACATCAGATCCTGATGCTAGTTCAGTCTCTCCTAAAGACAAAGTAATTCTTTCATAAACATGCACATGAATAGAAGTTTAGTTACCTTTGCCCAAGGACTATTAGCTATAAAACTGGAAGAAGGGATAGGGAGAAACACAGGGCTGGACTCATTTTGGAACTGAAGAGTTATTTAGGGATCCTCAGCACTTATGGAATATTAAGCTCTGGCATACAAAAATGACACAATTTATTTTTATTCTTCCCTTTATTGACTGTTCTAGTTCAGTCATTTATCAATCTGCATTGGTATTTCTGAGCCAGTCTCAAAGAAGAATTAGGAAGCAAGCCTACTGCCAACAGATTTACACTGAAAATGGGTTCTTATCTGTGCTGGATAGTATTTTGTAGAGTTACAAATCAAAGAATTTAATCCTTTGCTCACCTCTGCTTAAGTGATTGTATGTGAAATTAAGGGGACACAGATAAAAAAGACAATTATTGGTAACCAACCTCTTCCATCAGAAGCATCACTCAGCTTTCTGTTAGCATGTTGACTTGAAGGATTCAACATTGTGACATAGCCACAGAAATGCTGCAAGTCCACTTTTTTTCTCAGTATTTTTAAAGCCGTATGAATGCCCATGTTCACACGAGAGAAGTCTAAGAGGAAACAAAACATATTTCATGTACTTAAAAAGAGGCCTCCCCCATAACCAAGTGGCTCCTCTCTAGGCCAGGGTAAGTTTTCTATCTGGATTTTTCCTGCTTGTAATGCTCCATCTTAGTGATCACATTGTTAGATATGGGATAACATCAAGCATGAAGTGGTATTTTACACTATAGTAATAGAGCCAAGGAGAAAGAAAAATACAAACAAAAGACAATCTCTGTCCTACACAGACACATTGAGACAGCAGAAATGGCAAGGTTCAGCTAGGAAGAGTCCTTTATAGCAGATGCAATGCAAGATACATGCTTCACATATCTGAAATTTTGAAGAATTGGAATACAGCTTAACAAGAGTTTAACAAGAAATTTCAACACCGAGTTGATCGTGTCAGAATTTCAGAGATTATAACTTCAGGGTTTCTTCCAACTTGATACTAGATGAAAAGCCAGACATATCAGAAAGAGCAAATATAATACTAATGAATTTTGAACCCAGCAGAAACTAAATTAGAAAGTTAGTTTTATTTCTACTTGGCCTAGACTTTTCTAAGCTGTAGCCTAAATAATATTAGATTTTGTACCTGGAAATTCATACTTTTAGAACGGCTCTCACTTGGAGAGGTTATAGCCTCAACTATGCAAAGCTTCTGCCCTACTCATCAAGGAGTACTGAGAACTTGTTAATTCCTGCCTTTCAAAATCAGTTGAGCTAGGCAGACTTTGAAGGAATAGATTTTGCTGGTAAAGCTTTTCCTGAGGAAAAAACCTCCATAGTAGGTTCCTGGCGCTAATAATCAAGGTAAGTGTTTTTCAGTTTCGGTCTCACCTGTCTTATAGTTAATAAATCCTCAATAAAATATATGGAAGAATTATTTACGCAGTTAATAAATATGCTAGTTAATAAGCAAGTATGCACAAAAGAAAATTTGGAGGTATGCATGGAAGTTACTTCTTTACATCTGTATTAGGAGATAAGAGAGGCCAGAAAACACATTCTAATTAGGTCAGAGAAGACAGAAAGGGGAAGGTGGTATCTCTAAGCTCAGAACAGACTTGTCAACCATTTAAAACTTTCCATTTTCTCACATGACTCACAAGATCAACAAAATTTGTTTTAAAAGAATTATTGCAACCTTATTGCACAAGATGATGTGTGACAGATGTGTAATGCAATGTAGAAATTACACTGAAGATGATCCATTACCTCCCTGTTGCTCAGCTTCATCAAAAGGGAAAGGTATGTGCATTGTTTCTCCCATTCCATGCATGCCATGACCCTGAACATCAAGAAATTAAATTAGGAACAGAAAAAATACTCATCAGCTTAGCTGAGTCCTACTTGTGCTCCCTTTTAAGGAGCACCAGCCAAGCTGATGAAACAAACAAACGGAGGTATTTATGCACTAAACATCTTGCTTAGCTGAAATAATTGATGTACCTCACCTTTTGCCTTAAAATGCATGTGGTAAACACAATGAGGAGGTTAAGTTTCACTGAAGAGGAGCAATTTTTCTCTCCAATTATTGGCTATAAAAGTATTTTCTAAAGGCTGAGCACTTCTGGAGCAAAAGGGACTTCCCACCCCTGCATACAGAACATTTTTCAGCAGTCAAAGGCTGCTTACAAGCTGGCCTTTGAGAATTGTGTAATTTTATGTTTATTACAATATTAAACATCTATTTATTTAAATGATTAATTCTGAGAGCTCAGCTGAACCAAAGAAACTGATGAGGAAACAATTTTAATTCTTCCAAATAGAAAAACCTAACCTATTCTGTTGTTTGTGATAAACAGCACGTTTTGTTCATACTTTACTGTAAGAGCTAAATACCAAGCAGTCTGAAAAGCTGTATTTCTTAAATAACAGTTCATAATACCAGTTGCCTTGTGTCACTGCTGTGTAAAAACCTTGTGGACCCTTCACTTTCATCCCAGTTTGCTATCTCCCATACTTCAGCTACCAAAACTCCTTGTGCTTGCCCATAATACAGTAACACATACATAATGTGAATTCAGTTCAAAACCTGTGTCGTAACCGCCACTGAATCACAGCAGCACTGCCTACAGAAGTTACACAGATTTTTCAGCTCTTGGCAAAAGTGGAGCTCTTCTACGTTGTTAATATCCTCTACCACAGAACAGCTTAACTCAAAAAATTATGCAGGTTTTCATCATTTATACAGAGCACTCTGTACCTGAATTAGAACAGCAGAATGAGTTAAAGCATCATTCAACATTGTGAGCACATTTGAAGTAGGAACTACTCCTGGGTCGTGACCCCAAGATGTTATTAGTAAGCGATCATAACCCTGGAAGAGAGAAATTAAGAGTGTGTCTAAGAACATAAATATCTAAGCACATAAAGTGCAATATTAGAGTTAGGCATCAGCATATCACTACAACTAGGAAGTTATCATAGGTAACTACAGCTCTTCAGTGCTACACTTGTAACCAAGGATCACTCATGTTTGTATTCTTGCTAAAGACAGAAGTTCGCCAACCTCAAAGCTAAGATGCTATTTTGGACAGGAAGTCTCTGTCACCAAGTCCCATAAAGGTATGTGGCCATGGCAGCAGCCTTCTAGCAAATAGGAGATTAATTTAAGCCCATATAAATTTAAAGGCAAAATATAAGCTGGATAAACTAGCACTATCAGCAAAGAACAAAGATAAATCAATCCCTGAGACATCTACAAGGGCAGGGTGGGGAACAGGAAGACAAAACCACTAAATAATTTCCTAGTTTCTCAGTTTTCAAGACTGAATTCCATTGCATCTCCATATGATTTCTAGAAATATCTTGACAGTTCCCTAAGAAAATGACATACAAAACAGCAGCAGGAGAGAAGCACTCATATTCCCATAGAGGGAAAAAAAAATCCAGACTGGGAGATCATTTAGTTCACTAAAATATGTCCTGTCAGCACACTGAGATCCATGCAGTATTTTGAAGTTTTCCAAGGCTACCACACTGAATGCTTCTTTACTAACAAAAGTGCACAATCTGTGTGACAAACTAGGGTTTAAATCAAGGTCATCACCAATGGCCTCACAAAATGCCTTCTGCTCTAGAAGACTTGATGCACTTAATTCTTGCTCTAGAAGACTTGATACTTTGTGATCTTACAATAAATCTTAGAAATACAGGTATCTACAAATTTTTTGAAACTATAAAGGGAAGGGACACATGAAAGGTTTGAGGAATGGAATCTACAAATCCTAGTGCTAGAGAGGACTGCTGATACAGGTACACCAAAGAATGGACTCCTTCTCTGAATGTCTCCAAACCTTTCTAATATATTTGGTTCCTCATGTATCTACAGGATGAAAAAAATGAGATGAAAATTTTAGAGGCCCCTCCACAATTATAAAATTGAACAATACTATTTTGCAAATTCCATTTTGAGCAGCAAGACCCAAACACCACTAAATGCCCACAGCATTTCAAATCAAAGTCAAGAGATGCAAAGATTTTTTGATTCAGGCAAGTTTAGAAGTTGTCATGGCCACTTCCACCCACATTTGTCTAGTATACAGAATACCCAGCAGTACTCCTTTGTGGTACATTTGTCTTTATTAGTATCTCAGAGACAGAATGGGAGAAGGTAGCATCTGAAATCTTTCAGGCAGAAGTTGATCACCTGTGCTGTTTTGTGGGACTCCTTGCCAAAGCACTGTATGGATGCTAAAAAGTTAGGTGGATTCCAGGCTGGAAGGAATTGAGGAAATCACCTCATCAGTGCAGAGCCAACAATTTGAGTTACAATCTCTGTGTACAGAGGATCATAATGCAGCCAGGAAGTTCCAGACCAGAACATGCAGAAGAGTGGAAAAGCCTTACAAGGAAGTTAGTACATAATGTGCTGCTTTTTCCTGCTTCCAGACACTGCTACAAGTCAGTCTATGGGGCTATGAAGACCTTGTTTCCAACCTAATGCAACCTTTATTAAATTATTCTGTCATCTAAATTGCAGGGAGAATTACAGCCAGTAACTCCAAAGTCTCCAGCACAGATTTGGACAAACTGGAAGTGACCAGGTTAGCCATCTTCTAAACCAGACAGAATTATATGTAGAAGAGACATTTCTTGCACAATGCTAAAAAAAAGCACTAGGTCTCAATCTAAAAAAAATATACCAGTCTCCATCTTTTCACACAGCTCTTCTACATTTTTCTTACACTCTCTGCGGATGGGCTAACAAACCTCAATTCTTAAGACTGCAGTATCACAGTTTACACTAAACTTGAAAGGAGGGGCCTTAAATATACTTGGAGTCACATTCTGACAAAGGGAGAGATATAAGCAGCATTCCTGTTTCAGAACTTTGAAAGAAAACAAATCAAGATGCTACATAAAACTTGCTTCTAGAGAAGGAACATCATCGACAATGAATTGTACCTCTGACTTCAACTGTTATCTCTCAATAGCATACAGCATATCTTTGAGACACTTGAAGAAGGGAGGGAGATGAAATCCATACACAGCCTACCTGAAACACATCTGGGAGTTTTCGAAGACGTGTTCCTTTAGAGAGCAACAGGGAGGGTGGTCCTTGTCCAGTTATATGGTATATATACAGTTTGAACCAAACTGAACTGACCTCTGGTATTGCAGGCCCAATATGCTGAAGAGAGATTATCCAAAAAATTAGAAATAACTTTAGATTGCAACTATCATTCATACAGATTTAATTTAAGAAGCAACAGTTTTAAGGAAATATAAATCCAGTTTTTGAGCCCTGAAGTACTAATGTATTCCTCTCCACTAACTATATTCTAGGTACTTAGTCCAGTAACACAAGAGTCTTCACAGAAAGATAACAGTAATGTATTTTCTATGAATCTAAATTCAGGAACAAAATATCTGTCACTGACTCTAACTTAAACAGAAAAACTGTTAATAAGTTACAGAAAGTTAATTTACTAAATATTCACACTTTTCCTCAACGTTTTTTATCAGATTAGTTACAGTGATATTCTACATGCTAATAATATTGTCACTTTATAAGGGACATCTGACAAATTTTTTCACCTGGGGTGTACAGCTGCTGATAGGTCGAATTTCATTTGTGAGTGGTGCCATGGAAACCAGCAGAGTGTAATTTTTGTTGAGAACTCTGCTGCAGGTAGCTGGATCCAAACCGAGCAAACTCTCACATCGTAACAGGTCCAAGGGAAACCCTGTGCTCAAAATACAAGATTCTCAAAATATCACTTAAAATGGAACATACAAACACAAGCTTTGATTTCAGATTTTCTATTCTCTGCTAAGCCACGAATACAGTATTTTTCACAATGAAACAATTGGGGTGATTTTAATGAATCTGTACAAAATTTTAGCAATTCTAGGCATACAGGGCCATCTGACACTGATCTAGTTCCTCACCAACTAACTAAACAAAGGAAATAAACACAGAGATACTGAGAAAATTAACTAAGTTTTAAAAGGAAAACCTAAAAAATTATCCCATTAGAAGAATCCATTCCTTATCATCACTTGAAAAATGTTTCTTCAACAGAACAGCTGACTCGTCTATATAGCTTTCAGCAGCAAGTGATTTGAAACAATTTCTTTCTCAAGCTGATTCTCAAAAAATCAACTTTCTCAAGCTCAACTTGTCTTGCTTTTATTACGCTTTAATCTGTTGCTCTGAATCTTAAGTGCAAGCCTTGGCAACCAAATCTGTCATTCAAGAAGCAAACCCAGTAACACAGGTTCAAGGGATGATGAAAAATATTTCAAAATATTTTTAAACAAGTAGGATACAGACTGCTACAAGAGCAGCAAGGGCAGAAATTCTGCTGAGTCCATGGCAGATAAGGAAACCAACTCAGAAGGATTTGCAGAAGTGCTCCCAGTACCATTATTTGGTTGGTCAGGCTGTACAGCTTGCGCCCCCAGGTCTTTATTGTGCCGCAAAAACAGTATCGTGTTTCTCAGCGTGAGGGCATGATCGAAGTACCGCTGGGCTTCCCCTTCCCCTGTGCTCTGAACCTAAACAAGAAACAAAACAAATGCATACAAGGGGCAGGCTGGTTACATAAGGACCAATTACACCAAAGGAAAGATGAAAAAAATCAGCATCCTAAAGCTCTGTAATTGAGTAATAACCCTGTAACTTATATGCAAACGTGATCTACAGCAACTATTAAATTAGGCAGGTCTTGGCCATGCTAGTGAACGGTCAAAAAGTACACAAAGACAGTATCTATAAATCAGAGCCATTACTCATTCTTTAGGTAAAAGGATAGGAGTGTCCAGTCATCCTGACTGGTATGAAATGATACAGCAATTAACAGCACCTCTCCTACATCGTTCTACAGCTGTCCTTCTAGAATTATCTTTAGAAGATGGAATTGGCCCCTTTACACTTCAAGTGCTGCAAAAGCATTTTGCAAATATGTAACAATTTACCTTTTCCAGCTCCACCAAGAAGCTGTCAAGACTCTCATCTGACAGTTTCCCAACTTCAAACATAGTGACTGCATGACTTTTCAAGTTCTGGAACAAAACAAAACTGTCTTCTTTGAGAACAGAATGGGCAAGTAGAAGTTGTATCAAGCAAAACTAATAGTTAACAAATAATACACAGGATTTTTTTAGTATTTATTTTTTAAATGAAGCTGTATTATATTGATGTCAAAGTAATTTAAAGCTCCACATATTTATTCTTGGCATAGTACATCAAGCAATTTGGACATACTGGTGAGAGATTTCCCATCATTAAAAAGGCAGTGAGAGTAGAATCAAACAGGAAGGCAATGCGTTTCGTGTGTCCACTGGACAGGTTCAGGCTGCTCACACTGGCTGTTTCAGCTAAAAGAAAAAAAAAAAGGAAGTAGATAATCACATTTGCTTTATTTTAAAATTGTATAATCTAATTTAATTAAATCTAATAACAAAGAAAAACAAAAAAGAAAAAGGTAGTTATCTCCATACCAAGTAAAACAAAATTCCCTTATTACTACTAAACGACTGATTAACTGAATTCAGAAGTTGGTATCTTTGTGTCAAGTTTATATCCACAATACAGATCAGTTCATCTTCAGAAATAAGTTATTTAGCTGAAGATTCTTAAACCAAGAAGTAGACACCACCTCCCCCACTGAGTAGTCCATACAACAAAAGGATCTACATAATCTGTGTTTCACTTGTTTCTAGACCTCTTTACAGCCTAAGCCACTCTATAAATATAAAAAAAAAATTGATCCTAATGTATTAAAATTTACTGTTAGTGCTAACCTGGATCATCTTGACTGTTGGTATCTGTATCTGTGGCTGATGACCCAGCTTCCTGTATAGGACTTCTGTTTTCCCCACTGTCCCATGAAAGCAGCATCTTTTGAGGATCCAAAGTACTCCTATTAATGTGAATTAAAATCCACATCTATCAGTCACTGTAGCACCAGAGAAGGATCTCTGCCTTCCAGTGCTAGGAGTCCATGCACATACCCAACACATGCCTTTCAATATGTCCAAGCCCTAACTCAGTCAAGTTTAATATCCCTCAGGGTCCTCCATTAGCTTCAGCAGAAAGGCCTGTTGGAGGGCTGAAAATATCAGTGGTTTGATCTTAAAAATCAAACCACCATCACTGAAGAATCCAATGGAAAAAATCTAATCCACTTTGTTCTCACAGTCTGAAAAAGCATTAAGGAAAACAGGCATGGCAGTAATTTTAAATGGCTTAGCAGATATTGAACTAAAAGCACCGAACAATTCCTAATTAATGCAACTTGACATTTCAACTTGGAGAACTCTGTTGACTTGTATTAGCAGCACTTTCCTGGGAAGTGAATGGGATGCACACTTACATGAGAGTGCCACTGAGAGAACTGCAATGGGTCCTGACAGCAAACACGCAAACTCTGCACATATTCACTGCCAGCAGTGCCAAGAGCCACAGCCCCTGTAACAGCACACTGACAGTTGTTATTTCTGGCCCCAGGAGTCTAAAACAAGTGCACATTCATCTGCTGGAAAAGTGAGCAACTAGGCACCTAAAGGTCAAATAGCCAGCACTAAGTAACAGCACCAAACAGAGTACTCTGAACTTACAGGCTGAATTACCATTCTTCATCCTCAGATTAACATGAGGATCACGTATTCTTGTCATTATACACATTAGAAAGCCAAGTGAGATTTGTTATTGCAGAAGTCAAAGAAAGCAACCAATAGCTTTAAAATCAGATGTTCTAAGCTTTCCCTTCAATACGAAAAATAAGCCTAAGAAAGAGTAAAGACACTTACCTCAGTCTGTTTACTGAAGGAACGTTCTTCCATGATGGATGAAGATTCTCCAGGTTTATTACCTGGCCTTTTTTATGAGCGAAGCCTAACCGACAGTACATGGACACAGCATTCTGCAGAACACACACACAGAGTAAGGAACTGCTGTATGAAACCAAGGTTGCAAGACAGTGAACTTTCTGTATCCAGTTAAACAAATGCATTGTACACACATACCTTCACTAAAGATAAGTCAATCTCCAACACGTTTGCCAGCTTAAAAATAAAAAAAGACAAGAAGACGAGTCAGCAATACAGTATTTACAGGGCAGGTAATCACTATTTGTGGGATTTGGCATCTTTTTATTGGTCTTATTTCTAAACCCAGCCTGTACTGGTAGAAGCAATTTTTTCTGCATCAAAGATGACGAAAAAAGAGCATGAAACCTCATAGCTTCATCATACTTTCAAGTGGGACAGTTATCTTCCACTTTGTAATTTCTAGGTCAACCATGTATATATCATTTTAGGTTAGTCATTTATGTCACAAGACGCACAAAGAGGAAAACGAATCCTGGATACATTTAATGGGTATTTTTCAGGTATTTATTCACCAAGTTTTGAGAAGACCTTATGAAAACATATTTCTCATACTCAAACTATGCTTATGCAAAAGCTACATTCCTATTTTAAGCCAACACCCTGTGTGCTTTCACTGCCAAAGAAAAAATTACTTGAACCTTTTTCACATTAGCAAAACAGACTTTGTTCCAGTTCTAACTTCTATATAAAAGCCTACTTCAGTCAGCTCTGTATAAATTCATTCCAGCTAATGTAATTGTTTCATTGAACTGAAGGTACTCCTTCAAGACTGAAGCACTATAAAAGCTATAGGTTGCATCTTAAGCCTGAGAGTATATCCAAACAAAATCACTGTATATCAGTCAGTATCTCTGAGTATTTTTAGCAGTGTGCTTTGGGCCATTTTCAAGTATTCCTATCTCCCTGACACAGTTTAAGTTCTACTTACCTCTGCCACATTAGTATGTTCATCTATTGAAACAAATATCTTGTACAGTAGCGTTTCAAAGTAATCACCTTGCACTCTGTTCATCACAAAACCTTCAAGTGGTGGCACTGAAATAAGAATTACTTTCAAAATTACAATTTGGTAACTTAGTTTATTGAATTGAAACTGTACTAAAACAGAAAAATGAGTTTACACTTTAGTTTTCATGGTACCTGCAATTTTGAGAATTTCCCAGGCACAAAGAATAAAAACCTGAAGATAGCATATGAGGTATTTAAAATTCCCCCACTCCATAACAAAGTAATGTTTGTCAACATGTTTTCTTACAGAAACTAAAGCCACGCTACCTTCCATCACAGCCTTGCTCTTTCCAGCTCATCAACTACAGATAATTTCCAGTGTCCAGCCCATAAAATGATTTTGTAATGTGGATGGAGGTTAAATCACAACTGTGATTGGAGCAGGACATGAAAAACCCACACCACCCACAAACTCCAGAACTGAGACTTTCAGAGCAATTATCTAAGCAGTAAGTCTCTTATATTTAGAGGACTTTCACTTAATTATCTCTATACAGCAATGCCAGGTACTTTTGCATGACCAAGTTCCAAAGAACTTATGCCTTTGCAGATTATAGTGAATTCAGAAACCCCTGAGACCCATCACAGCATAACAAGCTGCTGAAAGGCCAGACCACATGCTGTGCTAGTCAATGCTCCTACACAGTCCCCAGGCACAGTCTGTGACTAATTGAGGTGACAATACCCATGAAGAATAGAACTGGATTCTATTAAAACCTTACATCTCTCTGGAAAGAAGTCAAAAACCCATGTATATTTGGTAAGCTAACTACAATTTTCTATGCTGTTGTTCCTTTTCATTACAAACTTACTGGAGGATACTTATTAATTCATGCCATGACTCCCATTAAAAAATCTCATCTTCCCTAAATATGCATTCAATATAACCTAAGAATTCAAGTTGAAATAAATCCTATATACAATAAAACCAATGTTTTAATAGGATTGAAAACATTTAGTCAGTAAAAAGTTTCATAGCTTAAATGGTTTGTTTGGGCATGCACATGTATGCAGACAGGCAGCTTCCAAGAGAGAGAATTACAGGACAATTGAAAGGAAACTGAGAAAACATAGGGATAACAACATGAAATATTTACTTACCTGCAATACAGCTGTCATCAGATATTGGTACATCAAGGTAAATAAATCCTTTGTTATACAAACCTTTTTAAATAGAAGGACAACATTTTAGAAAAAAAAAAGAAAAAAAGCATTTTTCAAAATACTGAAGATGTAAAGCAGACTTCTCCATTAGCAAATTCAGATTTTGAAGTATTTTTTCCTAATACCCTCCCCAGTAGAATATTTCTTGCAATGCACAGATCAATAAACCACATCTAATACCAACCAGGTGTTACCCTAAACCAGACTTCTTCACTTGTAGCCTGATGCACTTGGAACTCTACAAGTACTTCCAGGACAGCACAGCAAAATGACCACAGATTAAAGCAGCTCTGTTTAAAAAACATGAGCAAATCTCTGCCTAAATGTTAACTTAGCTTTCACCATCATCACTGTACTGTCAAGAGATGGGGTTGTTATCTTCAATTGGCTTTGTTAGCTGAGGATGCTGGCTTAATTTGCCTACTCAGGCCAGCAGTCACACATCTAGTAGTAAGGATACAAACTAAAACACATCAATTCTGGTGGCCCTTACATGTCCTTACCATGTATTGTGTTGTTTACACAACTGCAAAAGGAAATTCTGGTGCATTTCAGGACAAAGAATCAGCAAAGCTGCAGCAGATATAAACAGACACTGCATACAACAAGGACAACAATATGGTAAACATTTAAATTGCACTTCCCCGGCTTGAAACTGATTTGAGCACTAAGCATCTCAACTGAGTTCTGCAGAGAAGCCAGTAAGAAGTTCTTAGGAAAGAGAAAGAACTTACAGTATGGTTATCTTTAGAGCCTAAGTTTTGTAACAGCTATCACAGAATTATAGGATATGCTGAGTTGGAAAGGACTTGTCACAATTATGGAGTCCAACTCCAGGCCCTGCACAGCACACCTCAAGAGTCACACCATGTGCCTGAAAGCATTATTTAAATGCTTCTTGAATATTAGCTATACTTTAATGGCAAGGCATAAAGCTGAACTGCACAGCATAACTAAGCCAAATTTACTGTCTGTGGTTTCTCTGGTGTTACCCAAGATCAGTGCATCTCCATCGTATTTATTAAGTGAAGTTACCAAGAGCCCGCAGGTGAAGTGCTACTGAGCACCTGAAGTGGAACTGTCAGGGTGTTTTATACACACAGAGAACTCAGCTACAGTGTGTGCCTGTACAACTACAGTGCATCTAGTTAAATTACCATCCTCAATCAGATCTTAAATAAAATGCCTGCATTAACCCATCAACTCCCACTGCTTCACTGTCCAGCTCCAGCAGTAACATGCTCAGCTTTACAAAATGATGTGTATCAACAAACCAGCTTTAATGGATCAGGATGACATTACAAGTCATCAACATGCTAACTGTGCTTTACACTGTCTCTCCTTTAGATTCAGCTCTCATGATTGATACATCCTTATCTATACACCTGAAATGTACTGGTGGCATCATAGCTTGGACTCAGCAGTCCTCTTTGCCCAGAAAAAAAGATCCTTCTCACAGTGCCATTACATTAATTGTATGTACATTCTTTTTCCATACATTAGATCCTTCTGAAACAAAATCTGAGCTGTAACTCTCTCCAAAAACATCAGGCCATTTATAAAGATTATGAAGTAGTGTTGGAATTCAAATTTTATTAAGCCTTATACTGTTTCAGATCCCCTCAAGAGTATGAATTTCACCTACCTCACTTTTGTAATTGTTTTGTTCTGCTCAGTAACAGGCAATGAAATTCTGCCTCATTTTCTCATTAAAAAATGCAGTGTGCAGGTTTGAGTGCTTGTAGTAAGCCAAACCCTTAGAGACAAAACTTTTCAAGGATGACTTTGTCAGTGAATTTTTACTCCCTAATATGGTTTGCCCATACCTATTACTTGCTACACGGAAATGGGAAGCCAGTAACAGCTGCAGACCTCTGTGAAAAAAGACAGCTCTATTTTATGGTATAAAAATAGTAGAAAAATCTAAAAAAACTCTCCTTTGAAAAGCAAGGAGTGCACTTTAATTACTCAGGATTACCAACTGACATTTCCAATTTTAGTTTCTCTTGTTCCCATCTACATTCTCTTCCCCCACAATCTTCACTGACAGCTTCTAATGAAAATTTGTTGATTCAAACAATAACAGATCAATAACAGAGCTGCTAATTGTTCACCATTAAACCACGTACAAGATCTAGACTGCAGTCTGCACAAGCTTTTGAATATTTTCCTCCAACTCTCCTTTATGCCTCAGCTGTTTACATCACTTTATTCCTAGTTTCCAGACACTACTAGAACTTACTCAGCAAGATCTAAAATCAGAAATGTTCATTAAAACTTACTGTGAACTACATTGAAGTCTAATGAACCAGCAAGTTGAGGACCTGAATCAATTATCTTATCAATAGCAGACTTCTCTGATGTAGTACAAATCTAGGTTAAAAAAAAAAAATCATATTAGTTTCTTGTAGAAATTAGTCTATGCAACTTAATACCGCTCAAAAAACTCCCAAACACTTAAGCCTCAAATCAGTCATAAGTAATGTGAGTACAGGGAGTATCCCACATTCCTAACCAAAATATCTGCACTGAAGAATTTACTGCACTTCCTGTTAAAAGTCTCTAATTTTTTTAGCTTGTCTCCACACAAAATTATGCATGCTCTAGGAAAGGAAATTACTTGCACAAGAATTTGGCAAGTGAAGTCCACAGTATAACAGATCTACTCTTTAAAACTTCAAAACTAAGTGTTCAGTCACACAACTGGAATCGTTCTAGAAAGAGGCCCATTACAACATCAAAGTAATTGGCTTCAAATTAACTACCCTGGGTTGCTGGGATGTCTGAATATGAGTAGCCTAAGATATTTCAAGGAAGATATTCCATCACTGCTTTAAATATGTTCTAATCTAAGCAAAAAACTTCTAGAGAAGAAAATAAATCCAGATCAAATGACTGTAAAAAAACACCTGTGAGAAACTAAAGCAGAATGAGGATGAAACTGTAAGTCATCTCACAAACTTTTAACATGGAAACAATGAAAAACTAAGTAGACACAAAGAACAGAAACAAAGAAAATACATATCAAATGCACTCCCATTTTGATACTAATTATAGTGAAGTTGTAGAGTCAGTCAAAACTGACCTGTCAGGGTTTAAACATGAAATTTAAGAAAACATATTTTGTTGCTTGTCCCCTACAAATCATATGACCATGCACATAAGTTACCACAGACTAGCTGATGCAAAACAACATCTACACTGTACATAGTGCAGAAAGTACAAAGGGGAGAGAGGGCAGAACACGTCAAAGAAAACATCACAATTTCTGTTAGTTCCAATCCCTAAGACAGTCACACGAGAGTTGCTGCAAATCCCTAACATAATCTTTGTGTATTTCACATGAGAGAAAGCCCCTGCTTTCAAAAACTATCAGTTATCACCCAGATTCAGAGATGCAATCCATACTACAGTACCTTGATGTCATCCTCAGTGATGTAACCAGCCTGCACGACCCACCACGCTTCTACAGCGATCTCCACGGGCTTCACAGGTAACAGATCATGGGCAGTTTTCCTTCTGAAAAATTTCTGCAGTGGTACAGTCCATTTGAGATAGTAATAAAGAGCACTTCACATGCACAGACATTCATTTACCTTTATAAAAACTGACTTGTATAACCACCCATTTTTAAGTACAATATATTTACAGATTGGAGACACACGTGCTATTAGCTATTGTCATTTAGCAAAAGTTTCTCTCCTCTCTCAGATCACATGGAAACAGAAAGGAAAAAAATATTTCCATCTGATATTGTTAAATCCTCCCATAAGCTCATCCATATTGTAGGTGTTGCTAATTAAAATCCACACTATTCCATTGTAGTAGGATCAAGTCCAAATTTAAACTATTTGTAACATTTTCTAATTTGAACAAGTAAAAGAGCACAAATATAGAAATAGGGTATTTTAAAGAAGTCCTTTAAAAACATACATTAGGAACATATTTTATTTACTTTAAGGGACAAAGTACAACATTCTCAATAAGCAAAGTGCTAAAAAATACAGTGAATGTCAATCCATGAAAGAAAAACTGGAGGATACTGTTTATTTATAGAGCTAAACAGCTTCTCTTTCATTGCACAGTCATTACTTTTTGGTTCACTATCAGCTGCATATTTTGGTAAGCTCACTTTCAGTTAAAAGACTATGAAGCTACTGCAAAAGCACTTCTGAGTTCCCTGAAGAAAGGAAGGAACTGCTGCAAACTAAAGGCTCTACTTCTATCAACCATCACAGTGCTCTCCATGTGTGCTGCTTACATCCAAGGATGTCTGTGCACTCACTAGCGCTGTCTTAGAGAAAAACTTACACACTGCAAGAATTTACACCTAGAAGGATCACCGTTCCAGAATAAACTGTGATCTCAGTGGCAGAAACACACAGAAACATGGAATAATTCTTCCAGAACCAGTATGATTGTTCCCTGCTTATAGTGGCCAGGAGATATCAGTTATCTGGTATCACAAAGTACAGCTCCAAAAATATAAGATTAACAAAAATTAAAAAGTAGTAATTAATATCTTTTCCTTTACTATACTTTAATTTTAAACCAAAAAGGTCTTTATTAACTTGAGGAAACATAATATAATTAACAATACACTACATGACACTCTATTAGCCACACTATTAAACTGACCAGAGCCAGAAAATTACTCCATTCTTCATTTCCTATGAAATAATATGGGGGAGAGGGACAGAAGGGCAAAGGAAAGGGAGGGAAAATTAAACACAAACTTACTTTTGAAGACCTACATTGGTTCATTAGATCAATATACTGGTTTCTTCCTATGCCAAGAAGTCTTAGACCTGAAAAATAAGTAAGATTTTATCTATCTTAAGACAGGTTTAAGCTGAAGATAAATTAAACATTCTTCAAAGAATCAGACCTTCTTCTTAAATAACCTTTTTATTTACTCTTATCCAAAATAAAAGGACAGTTAAGAGCTAAATAGTCCATCCTCATTCTTTCACTGTGTACAGGTTAAGGAAAAAAAAAAAAAAAGAAATCCCCTATCACTCAAGTCACAGGGTAGCAGGTAATGATCCAACTCCTTTCCTCCTATACTCCCATCAACAACTTCAGATTAATAGTGATATTTTTTCTTTCCCTTAACAAAGCCCATGCCATGCACTGGATTAGAACTCTAAGAATGAGACACAAAAGGCCACTTAATCTTCTAAGGAATATGATTAAGATATAGTTGAGTTAAACTGAATCAAAAATCAATTCCATAATCTCTAGCCTTCAACCATTAAGGAACCATAAACAGATAGCAGAAAACTATTCATTAGTTTTAAGCCATATTCTGTCTCAGCTTTAACTCCAACTTCCTAGTTCAACACTAGCAGATATGAAAAAATGCAATTAAGGAAGTTTAAGTCAGATACACTGCAGTCACTAATCTGCAGCTGTGCTAAGATAACAGAATTGTTGGGAGGCAGCAGAAATCAAAGAAAAACAGGAAAACCTTTTCTTTCTTCAAACTCCTGACTAACGCTACATTTCCAACAAGCAAAATGGTGCTGAGGAAAAGATCTTCCTCATCTGTTTCCCTGCTGTGAACATTACACCAAGGCTAACTACTAGTTAACTGAGAATATTCTTCTGAAACCAAAACCGTTTTCAAAAGCTGCAGGCTACTCCTCACCTGACTACACACTATCCTTAAAAAGAACTTTGTGAATGCATACCAAAGGCAAGGAATGACATGTTAACTACAGATAACATTTCAGTGGCAGGTTAATAACCTCCCTGTGCCATCAGTTTACATTTTGCTCTATAAGATTTCTCAGTAGGCTATTGATCTTACTCTGTTCTCTTCCATCAGGTTCAAGGTTTTTGCTTTCCTAAGCTCCCCATCCCACACCCAGGTGTAATAGATAAAACTTTTGGCACATCCAGAGTGTCATAAAATACCAGACCCTCTTGCCTCTCTTTTCTGATACATCATCCCTCAATCCACATTGATGCCAATTCACAGGAGTGTCAGCAGCCTCGCAGTGTCCTGCTAAAGTCTTCTGCCCAACACAAGGCCAAAAAAGCACACTAGGAAAGGACCAGCAGCTCCTGCTGATGTACATCAACAGGAAGTACAGGCAGACAGGAATGCACAACAAGCAAGGACACAGGCAAGGTTTTGTACCATGCCTATCTGTACTCAAACCAGCCCAATTCCAGTCCTGCCTGTACAGACAGAACTCTGCATGAAGACCACACACTCCTTAATATCACTATTTAAATGTCTTTACAGCTTCATTCACATGCTCATGTTCAAGCAAACAGATGCCTGCAAATCCATTTTCAGAAGCTCCTTATTTCTAACTCACTGAAATCAGTAATTAATCTTGGTAATACTTACAGTCAGCAGCAGTGAAGTTGGGTAAAGAATCGTAGCTTTTTTCACTGTTCATTATATCCTTAAAAAGAAAATAAAACTTCTAAGTTGCGAGAAGAAAGTCAGAGTTTCAGAAAAGCAGGTCCAGAATTCTGCCTGTCCTTTTTACTTTAAGAATGAGATTAAATTTAAACAGATCTATTAAAGTCAGTTACTTTAGCAAACTTGACAATCATTTGATTAACCATTACACAGTAAATGAAATACATAAAATGTGAGACTTCTGTTTAATCTAAGCATTGCAAAGAAAAATGTTGGCTGAAAGACTAATAAACAAAATCCTGTATCTCTCTTCACAAAAACAAACCAGCACACAGAATTCCTAACAGTAATAACAGAGTAAACAAACAACTAATCCGTTGTGTCTGCAATTACTATATACAAAATAAAATAAAAGCACTTCAAATATCCAACGAAAATAAAAGGTTGCCAGAGCACTGACAGAAAGCAGAACCATCCTTGTTCTCATAAAAACAGATCTGCTTCAGGCTTCTCAAAAAATTTCCAATATGGTTAAAATGAGGTATTTCTTTCAGAGTTTGAGTGAAGACTCACAAATCTCAAACATAAACCGAGGAAGTTTGGTCTCAGAATGAGTCCCACCTCCAGCTCCACATGACAAAAATCCAGCTCTTGAAACACTAATGGGGCAGAAGGGAAAACATTGCAGGTAGAAGCAGTTCTCTACAAACTTTCCTTACTGTTTCTTTAGTTCTTGACAGGCCTACACAAAACCAAAAAAACTACCTGACACTGCCTTGTATGCACTACTGAGCCACCACCACCATCTCCAGACAGAGAACAACACTGTCCCACCACAGTTCTGCACTCACCTCCATTATGCCTGTGTAATAGCAAAATGGTGTTACCCTCAGACCTTTTACCATGATGTCAGACAAATGATAAGGGTACAACATGAGATGATCTCGGCTGTATTTTAACAGATCTTCATAATATTTACGTTCATCTTTCTTGACATGCTTAACTACAAGGAGAGAAAAAGTTACAATGTTCTATGATGTTCAACTTTTTAAAAAAGTGTTACAACAAAATATTAAAAGTAGCACAATGGCAATTGACAGAAAACTACAAGCAAAATAAAGTAGCGGCACAAGGAATTCTGTATCCAAGGATTTCTTCACATGATACAAGTAGCCTCAGAGACTTTAAGGAGTAGATTCATCTAAAAGGCTACCAGGAAGTGGGCCATTCAGACAGAACTCATGCAGCCTGTAGAAAATTATATTTTAATTAGTGAAATTATTATCTGCCTTGGGAAGACAAATGGATTCAGTCAATGTAAATTAAATTGAAAGTCTGCAAACAAGTCACAGCCAAAAGCTCCTGTGAGTCAGGGTAACTGCATCTCACTTAGTGACAGGCTTAACTAGCCAAACCCTCCCTTAACATCTCCTACTTTCCTGGAAAATAGCAGGAGAACTGCAATAGGAATTCAGTTCGACCTGCCAGCTCAGAAATCTTCAAGAGTGCTTTCTAGAAAAGTTGCCAAATGGACTCAAAAGTCAGGATTTTTCATGCTTTTATTATTTAGAAGCATTCATTTTCAAGGAAGGAAGGACCATTGAAGTGGACTTGTTCCTGCAGTTTTACAGTAAAGACAAGCTTCCACACAGAAGAAGGGAGCATCAATCAGAAGTTACTCTGCTTCTTTACTCACCTAAGTTATTCCGGTACCGCAACTGATTGCGGATGCTGTAGAGCACGACTTGCCTTTCATATTCCCTCTGGGAGTTTCCGAGACCCTTGAAAACATAAAGGCCTTTTAACTGACTTGCACAACCCCCCACCTCTCAGTTAAACCACTGCAAAGTGTCTTTCGAGGAAACATATGCAGGCACTTCTCATCGCTCAGGGAGTCCCCCAGTTCAACATGACAGTATCTTCAGTCTCTCTGTGAGTTCAAAAACACCTTTAAATAGGCCTCTACACAAGATGCATATTTAAGCGATCATTTTGAGATTATTTTTTTCCTAGGACATGATGCATCATTTACCAAGCATTGTGTCATTCAGCCTTGAGAAATTACCCAGAATCAGTGTAGCACAAACAAGCATGGTTTGTTTGTGAAATGATGTGAAATGATGTGAAGCTTTATTTGCTGCACCTAAGAAACTTCTAACACTGGGGAAAAAAAAAAAAAAAAGTGAAACAGCTCAAGTTGCAGCTTTGCAGAAGTGAAACTATCAAGTGATTCTAGGTCACAAGATTAATGAACAAGCACAACACATTACAACTACCATGAAAGAAGATAAAAAGAGAACTTTGGTTCATGCTTCAGAGGCCCTATTTCAAGAATTGTCCCCTCAGTATTCCCCATGTTACTCTTCTACTCTGCATCTGCAACAAGTGATCTGGGTTCTTTGGTTTTCCTCTTCCCTCTCCTGGTTCCCTCATTGATGCTTATGTTAAAAGAGATCCTTTGACAAAAAGGTACTTTACTGCACATATGGGATGAACAAGAAAGTTGCACACAAACTGCAGAATCAGGAGTTAGAAAAGCAACATCCGATACCACAGACAGGGTCTGGAATTGATTAAATATCCAAAGAGAGAACCAAGTGTTTGCTCAAAGGGCAAAATATTAAGGACTATACTAACACTAAAGTAGACAAAACAGTATTCCAGAAGTTACATTAAAGTAAATAATGCAATAAATACTGGCATATTTTCTACCCTGAATAAAAAAGCCAACAATATGATGCTGAGCTCAAGAAAAATCATCATTTATCATCCTAATCATCTCATCTTATTGCTCCTGGAATCTCAAACCCAAGAAATTGCATTACTTGTGGCCTGCAGCGACTACTCATCCTCTCCACCCTTCTGTGCAAGAGCAGGAATTGTTTAACAGCATTTGCTTTAAAGCACTGTAAGACTTTGGAACAAGAACCTCCTCTCAACTTGACACAATATCTCCCCTTTGCTATCAGAGGCCCATTAAATCCAGGCAATCAAAATTTCATGAGGTCTTCTTTTCCATGAGCCACCTGCAACAAACAATTCTCTGCCTACTGAAGCACGGGGCTGCACAAGCCTCCGAAGGCACCACTGCCGGTACCTCTGCTGGCCCGGCTCCTGTGGCTCGGGGGTGGCACAAGGGACACCCGACTCCGCTGTTCGACACTGCACAAGCTGAGCGAGGACCGCCCATCTCCCTCCGGCCACCGGGACCCCAAAGGGTCCCGAGTCACCCCTCTCCTCACTGAGGCCACACACGCACACGGGTACACTCCCCGCTTCTCACACGCAGAGCACACAGCGTCTTCTCATGCCCTTCACCCGAGACACCACGCACGCACACAGAACCCCGTTTCCCCACAGAGGGGCCGTGCACACCCCATATTCCCCGTCCCCACAGAGAGCCCCACACCGCCGCCGGCACCCCGCGGGCCCGCCCGCCTTGCCCCGGGGCAGGCAGGGCCGAGTGCCCCGTGTGTCCCCGCCGCTTCTCCGGGCCGGCAGCCCGGCAGCCCGCACCTGCCTGACGCTGGCGGGCAGCCGGGCCCAGGGGTAGTTGTGGCGGATGTGGAACTCCACGTCGATGTTCATGGCGAGCAGGCCGGGGCGCGGGCCCCGCCGCCGGGAGGCGCTCCGGCCCGGGAAGGAGCCGGTCCAGCCCCGGGAAGGAGCCGCCGCGGCCCGGGGCCGCCCTGCGCTGCCCTGCGCTGCCCNCCTCGGGAAGGCGATCGCTCACCTTCCTGCGACCCAGGACCGCGGGCTGGCTCTGACCGCGAACGGAGCCAAGCCTGAAATGCCCGTGCTGCCTGCTTGGTTCGGTTTAACAACAGTGTCCTCCTAGTGCCGCTCGAGATACAGCCGGGCAGACGCGAGTGGCTGCTCAGAGCAGGGGCGCAAACGAGTATTCCACGGCAGGGAATCACAGGATCGGTGAGGGTGGAAAACACCGCCAAGATTACCGAGTCCAGCCTGTGGCCGAACGCCACGACGTCAGATAGATGGTGGCACTGAGTGCCACATGTGACTCCACCAGCTCCCGGGGCACAGCGTCCCAGTGTGGAATGGAATGGAATGGAATGGAATGGAATGGAATGGAATGGAATGGAATGGAATGGAATGGAATGGAATGGAATGGACTGAATGGAGGAGATGCCTGCGGTGAGCCATGGCCCTGGGCTGCTGCAGCTGAGTGTGCCCCCTGTGCGCAGCGAGGACTGAGCCAGGAGCATCCCATCCTGTATGTACCGCCTGTTCGGCGTCCCGAGCGGGTGGAGAGTGTCACCAAAGACACTGCTTCAAATAAAACAGCAGCAGATGCCCCTCCTGATCTTAGGATCTAGGTGCTTTTGAGTCGTTTAAAATTTTACCTGTGTCAAAATCAGTGCCAAGCATTTTCTTACTCTTGGGGAATTACTGATGTGGGGAGAGCTCTCTATTTTTAACTATGCAACATTTTAGTGAATAATTTTATGTATAAGGAGAAAAGAAAAAAGCATGTGAGGCTCTAATCACTTGTACCACATTTTTCAAAGCTGTTTGCTGCATTCTCAGTAATAACCTTGGAGCAGTGGTGATAGCTGAACGAGGAACAGTAGCACTGAGAAAGAAACTCAGTGCTCTGTTATATTTGAGTAAATCCCTAGAGAACTACAGACCCAGTTCTTCAGCATCAGTGGCATCTTCAGGATCCCACTGACATGTAACTGCAGAGACACGAAGCCTCAGCCCGTGGACGTGCGCCATGGTGCCAACACAGGGTTCCCTGCAGGGAGGAGCAGCTCACACAACCTCCAGAATCTATGATAAGGCCTCCCTGCTCATATCACCGACAGGATTCACTCCAGGAACAGTCACAGCCTGCAAATCTGACCTCATCCCTCTGTTCTTTTTAACGTCAGCTGGTGGGTTTCTTAAGAGCCCTTCTCTGTCACACCCCACAATGGTTTATAAATAAGCTGTGAAAAGACATTAATAAATAACGTGGTTTACCTTCCCATTGCCACATAAACCAGATGGTACAGGTCGTTGGCTGATACTGTCTGTTTGCTTTTGATACCAGCAGTTAAGATACACCTCTAAACAGGGCAGGACAATTTTTTTCTTGGATGGTTCTCAGGTAAATTTTCTTGTTAGAGGCACCAGCACCTGAATAATATTTTCAGTAAGACACAGATGTGAGAATGCACAAGCTAAAAATTCAGATGCTCAGAATAACAGTAATTTAGGAAGTATTCTGTTAATATAATTAATATTATATAATAATATTGCTATCATCTGCCTCAGACTTTTCAGTTATAGAACTGGCAAAAGAGAAAAACAAGCAAGACAATTACAAAGAAACTATTGACACAGAGTAGATCTTCAAAAAGGCAGCGTAACTGAGCATACCTGTGATTAGAAGCAAACAGTGAAAGTATTTGACTTCTAATGAGATTTTAATTTAGTACCAGAAAGGATACCATATAACAAAATTTTTCTGTGTTTATTAATGAATTTGAGAATTTGCAGATCATTGATTCAAATTCGCTTTCTAAATGAAGGTCATAGATAAAAGTCTGAAATCCTGCAACTTCAGTTGACGTCTTCGAAGTTACAATCACGTTTGTTTAAATCACCTATGTAAAATAAAGTGAACATGGAGGATCACACTGCTGATAGTATTTTTTCAAACCCTATCATTAAAACCACATGCACTCCCTCCCAGCTCTGCTCCTCAGGATGAAGATAGACAGATAGATAGGTAGAGAGATAGGTAGGTAGATAGACAGATAGATAGATAGGTAGATAGATCGATAATGTTATGTGTAGGATGTTGTGCAGTTTACAGTTTCTCCAGGTGACCCTTCAGGCAGTGGCAGCAATGAGCAGATTTATCCTGGAACATGGGTACTATGTGTAGCCTTCTCCAGTTGTTTATGACTTTCCTTGACCTGAATTAGTGCTCATAAGAAATCAACCTTCGTCCAGAGATTTCTGCCCCTAGTTTGATGCTTAATAGACCTTTGTCACTGACTGTGTATAATGACTACTCTCTTTTTGGTTTTTTAATCCTAGTCAGGTTGGTGCACATGACTGCTTACTTAAAGGCATTAATTTCTGGCAGGAATAATCTTATTGATAAACATTTTTCATACTATATCTCTTATCTTTTCTTCCTATAGAGAAAGTTTGCTTCTTGAGTTTTAATACCTTTGCTTCCAGTTATTCTCAGCAGCCTTCAGTCTTGAGATTACTATCTCAAAAGACGTTACCTTTTTGTTCACTGACTTTTCTAAAGTCTGTTTTTTTCCTTATTGCAAGTCTTTTGTTCTTTTTTCTTGCAATAAGATAACTTCATTACACTTTCAAACAAACTACCTTCACTTTCTGGATTTTCAACTAGCTCCTCCTTGTATAAAAACAGAAGTAGCATTTTGGCATCCTCTACTCACTTCGTCTATTTCCTGAGACAGAAATTGATTTCCAATGTGCTCAGCAAACTCGATGGGCTGGTGGGGACCTGCCAGTAAAATGCAGTGCTCTGAAAGAGTGAGCTGAGCTGAACTGGTGCACCTTTCTCTGAACTGAGCAGCTGCCCTGAGATCTCCTACTCACATTCCTTCTGGTCCTGGCATGGCCAGCTCATGCTACCTTCACCAACATGTGAAGAACATCTGCTCTCCAAGATGACTTTTGTCTCTTTCTCATGAGTGATTTGTGCAGTCTCCCTGAGCCACTTACTCGGATTGGCAACTGTTGATCAGATTTTAAGATTAAATCATTCCCAGGGATTTTGCCTTGGAAATAGTGTATCCAGTGACTTCCTTCAAGGACACTGGAGACAATTTCATTGTAAATGTCTGGTTTTAGCCAAATTTGTTGATAGGCTGAATTTTTTATTTAGGACTTCCATTGCAGTTTTCAAGCCCTTAAATACCTCTTTAGAGGGAACATATGAAAGCATCAGTCCTCCTGACAGCTTATCCCTGTTAGTAAATGCCTTGGTAAACCTTTGAGAATCTCTTGGTCCCTGATAGTGCATTATCAGTCTCTGGTCAACCCTCTGCCCATTTAAACTTACCTGAATGAATCTCTAAATACTGTTCAGAATTCTTGTGCTTGTCTTTCTTTCTGAAAAATTCTCAGTGTCACACAGGTTGACCAGAGATCTGTGGAGTTGAACAGGAGTGCCAGGCACCAGTACCACTGTAAAAGCCATTTCACAGCTCATACCAATGCTGTGGTCAAGGTTGGTTAAGATATTCATTCTGTTGACTCCGATGTAGTCCACAAGCTGTGTCTCTCTGTCACACAGAAATTCAGGTACCTTCTCCAGGGAAAGTTCCGCATCTTCTTGCAGAGAGACAAAGCACCCACTGCCATCTATGAGGGCACACTGCTACCACAAATCCTCTACAAAAACCTCAGTTTCACTTAGCTCTTACCTGTTACCACTTCAGTGCTTCACTATTTCACTTGCTTCAGTAGACTAAAGATTTTCATTGCCTCTTCCATTTGGCCTCAGTTAAGACCCATCAGCTGTAAACAGTTCTGTGGTTACCTTTAGAACAAAGACTAGCTTGGGGGTCACCAGCAATGATCTCCAGAGTAGCAGTGTTATCAGTCCTGTTCCACACTGCAGTGTGGTGTTTCCTACCTGCTATAATATTTCATCTCCTTCTCACCTTTCTGAATTCTCAGAGTGCCCCCGTGTCATTGCCTGGGGTGTGTCACCCACAGGAGGATGGTCCTCCTGTCTTCTGCAGGGAGTCAGTCCTGTAATTTACAAATCTAAAAAGTACCATACAATCCTTAATTCTTGTTAACTGTACAAACTTTTAAACCCCCAGAACATAAGCTAAGTCAACCGAATTGATCAGTGAGACTAGCACATAGTTTTGCTACTGATAGCCTATTGACATGTTTAGATAGACCTGCCTGCACAGCACCCTACAGTAGGGCTCAATCAGCTGCTTGTTCTAAATCCTTCTTTAGTTGCTCTTTCTGGACTGCTGTATTTTACTCACAGTCAGTGAAAGCAGTAGGAATGCCAGCCTGTGTTTGAGCTTATGAGTGCTCCCTGACCTCATGCCCAACTTCCAGACAAAACCCTGCAGTTGCTTTCTGTCTATAGTATTTTCTTTAATATCAGTTGGGATGACTCTATTCCCAAAAAATTCTGAAAGAAGTGGGTAGTTCCTAGTTCTTTAATGGCCTTGATGCATTTTAGATAGTATGTTACCACAAATCAATGAATTCTGGATAAATTTTTTCATACTCACATTTGATTTTTGCATTACTTGTCTTTGAACACCATGATCAAAGCTGATTTTTTTTTCAATGTGTTTGAATGGCAGTAAGGTCTTTGCACCTATCAATCTACTTAAAATTTAGAACCATGACTGCATTTTCAGTAACAGTGATTTTCTTTTGCTTTTTACAGAATCACATAGATTTTTTTTCCCCCCTGAGCTGCTATAAATTGAAACATGTTTGTTTTGGCTTTTTATTTTTCTCTGGGTATCTTGCCTAAGGTCCAAAGGAGGACCTTGGCTAGCTGTTAGAGGTCCACCTAGCTACCCTCCCACTCCTCATCCTCAAAAGAACAAGGGGAAAGAATAAGGCAAAAAAGCTCATGGGTTGAGATAAAGACAGTGATGATATTCACCAATTACTGTCATGGGCAAAACCGGCTTCACTTTCGGAAATTAGTTTACTTTATTGCCAATAGAAAATAGAATAGGATAGTGAGAAGCAAAGACAAAACTAAAAACATCTTCTTAACCCTGCCCTTCTTCTTAGGCTCAACCTCACTCCTTCATTCCCAGCTGGTCAACTTTCCCTGAGTGGTGCAGGGAATGGGCTGTGGTGATTTCAGTCAGTCCACAATACTTTGTCTCTGCTTCTCCTTCCTCCTCAGGATCTCAGGTCCTGCAGAAAACCTGTGTCTGTGTGGGCTCCACTCCGGAGGCCATCATTCCTGCCAGGAGCCTGCTCCAGCATCAGCTCTCCATGACTGCAGCTTCCCCCAGGGCACATCCACCTGCTCCCATGTTGGGGGGGAAGGGTCTCCCACGGGCTGCAGGTTGGTCTCTGCTGCCCCATGGACCTCCACGGGCTGCAGGTGGATCTCTGCTCCCTCATGGACCTCCACGGGCTGCAGGTGGATCTCTGCTGCCTCATGGACCCCCACGGGCTGCAGGTGGATCTCTGCTCCCTCATGGACCCCCAGGGGCTGCAGGTGGATCTCTGCTCCCTCATGGACCTCCACGGGCTGGAGGTGGATCTCTGCTCCCCCATGGTCCTCCACGGTCTCAGGGAGGCTCACCATGGGCTGCACCATGGGCTACAGGGGAATCTCTGCTACAGCACCTGGAGCACCTCCTGCCCCTCCTTCTCCACTGACCTGGGTGTCTGCAGGGCTGTTTCCTTCACATTTTTCTCATTCTTCTCTCACAGCTGCTGCCCAGTAATTTTTGCCATTTGTTGAATATATTATCACAGAAGCACCACCAGCATCATTGATGGGGCTCAACTTTGGTCTGGGGGGAGTTCATTTTAGAGTCAGCTGTCTCTGGCTCTGTCCAGCATGGGGGCAACCCCTGGTCTCTTTTCATAAAGGACACCCCTGAAATTTCCTGACTACCAAAACCTGATCACGTAAACCAAATTAAAGCAGTGAGATTCTGTTCAAAATATTTTGTAGGAGCTGAGGGTCCTCAGTGGCATATTAAATGCCATTAAATTCCATAAGATCTGAAATAAACCCTTCAAAGGAGGCGTCTTTCTCTCTAATATGTTTGGAAAGCTCACGTTGAATGCTACAATATTTTTATGTTTCATATAATTGTAATAACAATTAGATAAATCAGTATGTATAATATTGAGACTTATATTGTGAAATCCTGATATTCCTTAGAAAAACCAGTCAGCTCCATGACACAACAGGATGTGATATTAGATAGTGGGGATAATAAAGCCACCATTTCATAATGAATACACCCCACCTTGCAATGACTAGAATTTAAATAATGTCAGAAGTTATTGATTAACCCAGGGTTAGGTAGTATTTAGCTATTCCAACTGCATGCTTGTTTCATTGAAGAGCAGAAGAGTTGCACCTTCCATCTTGAGGCTAAGCAAAAATGGGCAGTTCACATGTAAGTAGTTATTTAATTTGGACATGTAAGTAGTTATTTAATTTGGTCAAGAATGCAATGATTTCCTGGTTTTATTTTTTTTGATTTTCACTTTATATGGCATTAATACTGCTGCAAGTGAAGATTTAAACTCAGAATGTATTTCGTGAGGGAAGCTTGTATGCAGCTGGTAAGATTGCTTCATTATTACTGCAGCACACAAGTCCTGAGTGCTTTAAAGCTCCTTGTGGCTTAAACAGGACAGCACTTTCACTTTGAGAAAAAGAAATTATGCCCAGGATGTCCTGGAAAAACTAATTTTAGTTACTTTAGCAAATTTGTGTTGGAACATTCTGAACACTAAAATAATTCCCTAAAGATATATGAAAAACTTCCTGTCTCAAAGGCCAATACTTTCAAAATTTGGCTGTTCATCACAGAACAATAAGGACAGGAGTAATCTCAAAATGTATCTTTACAGAAGGCTCCAATTAAAATTCACGTGTCAGGATTTACTGCATCAAATTACTGTATGAGTTTTGACTGAGACAATTTTTGCTAACATTTGTCTGCATGAAGACATTTAACCTCAAAATGACCTGATTCTCAACAAATTTTGTGTGACAGCTCTGAATAATTAGTTCCTCTGCGAGTTAAGTAGCTTGTGCTGAGGAAGATCTGGGTCTTAGCTCCAATTTTGAAACTAGTGGATAAAAGCAGTATTTATTCAGCAGTGCATTTTCTCCCTGAATGCAGAATATGTGCAGTTTTGCAGTATTTATCAATAGAAGGCAGCCTGCTTGCTGATACAGGCTAAAGTGAGTTTCTGTAAGCTTTATATTATCATATAACTTTTTTTTAAATCCAAATTCAGCAAGGCCTGGAGACGTGCCAGGGTTCTGATGCTTTTGGACCAGCTCCCCAGGACATTTTCTTTGGCAGAGTGAGGAAGACACCCCAGACTATTTGCATAAGGTTCCTGCAACAAATCCAAGGAGCTTTTTGCCTCCCTGTGAATGGGACGATGGTCCCATCTCAACACCATCTTTTTGCAGACTGGCTGTTGGCCTGAGGGGAGAGACGTGAGCGGTTCAGCAACACTACCTGTGTCCAGCAATCCCACCTGTGCACAGGAGACAAGGCCAAGAAGGCTCCTGCTGCACAGGACACACACACAGGGCTGTCAACAGGCATCTCCTGAGGGTCCTGGCCCTGGAGAGCCTTTCAGCGGACAATACATGGAATGCAAACACACTCCATTCACGTTTCAGCTGTCCCGAGGGGGTGTGTCTGTGGCAGGAGCGATCACAGCACAGCCGCTCAGGCAGGTTTAGCAGGTGTATGAGCTCCACGCTGGACTAGGTAGTTTGGATGTGGGTGCAATACACCACAGTTGTGCTGTAGGCTACAGTGGGAACAGGGGTGATCCCGTGTTGGACGAGAATCCCATCATTCAGCCCAGACTCATCTGAGAACTGCATCTCTCTGTTGTTCCTAGAAAGCTGCAGGTAATCTTGGAGAAATGGCTACATCTGTGTCAGAGAACTGCTTCTGGAAGAGCAGAAAACAAAACAGAAGTTCTTGCCAGAGTTTTTCAGTTGCAGTTTGCTGTTTCTCCTAATCTCATGTTTTGTCACCACAGGCCCATGAGTGTCTTATACATTTTGTTTTTTAAACCTCCAGAGCCAGTCTTACAAACTCGCAGAGGATATACGGAAGCCAACCGTAGGGGCTGCCAGTTTGTCAGCAGATGAGCCAGTAAGAACTTCTTTTGTGGAGGATGAAAGGGGCACTGTGGTGCTGCAGCACCCATTGCTGTGGTTTATGGTGGCTTTGGGAGGCTCTGCAATGCACAGAGGCAGCTTCTCTTTTGTGGTCAATACAGGCGCTAGAAAGCTGGGTAAAAATGGGTTGTTTCATTCTTTTGAATAATACAACAACAGAATTTTGTCCACTTTGAAATTTCAGAAGTTAAATTTGTATTTAATAGCTTCTTCTGGGAGAAATATAAAATTAACCATCTGTGTCAAATGAGGTCTTTTATTTGGTTAAATGAGTTTAGGTTTTAAAACTTTTTTTAATTATCATTTTTAAATGGAATTCTCATTGAAAGCTAACCATTCTTCAGTGAAAAGCTTTCATTATGTGGATGTTAAAATGGAACTTTTCAGCTCTATCAGAATGTCTTATTTTAAAGTGGAGCTGTCATCAAAATTCGTATCTTCCTGAACATGTTAGTTTGAACAAAAGTATAAAATTTTACTGAAAAAAATGCTTTCAGCCAAATTTTTCCAACCAACCCTAAAGTGTTTCTCTCAGAAACTGAGCTCCCAAATAAGAGCTGCGCCTGATGCAACATTACAACTCCAAATCTGCATATTTTCATGTGCTTTTTGATCTCTGAGCTTGGTCTGGAACTTTTTTCCTCCAATCAATGTTTTTGACTGCACATCCTTTGCGATTTAAAGTCTCTTAATTATTTTCTGTGTTTGCAGTCTTGTATCAAGCTTATCTATGCATCTGATGTCCTTAATATTAACATAAATAGAGTCAATCCACCTGAAAATCTAGATAGCTGCTCTGCTATAAGGAAGATGTTTTGGGGACAATTGTGGAACAGCAGCAATGGTTTTCATTCTATGATTTGAAGAGTTTGATGGATGTTTACTTATGTGAAATTGTGTAATTTTTAAAATCTTCTGTCTCTCAAAAATCCATGAAGACTGTTTATGCATGATTCTGTGGTGTTTGTGAGTTTAATTAGTCTTAGGGTTGGGTGAGTTCTTTGGTTTTAATTAAAATTTTTTGAGATTCTCTGCAACATCCTTGAGTTTCATCTTGTCATCGCAAAGCAGGCTAAACCTGCTTCTAGAGAGGACTCTCTAGCATAAGGGGATGTCAGGTTGTTGTGGGCCATATGGCTGGACAACTTGAAGGTCAAAAAGTAAGTATTACCTGGAGAACATATTTGCCCAAGGAGGCCTCTCGGGCTTAAGCTCACAAAACTCACAAGGACTTCTCTGTTGCCTATAAACATTACTGTCCTTGTAAAAATGTTTCCCTAGTACAAGTATTACCACAGCACGATTTTATTATCTCATCACAAAGCTCAACAATTGCTCTTTGTTGCTTCCCCTGGCACACTAGTGTTCAGGCACAGGCAATTCTTGTTCAATCCCTGGCCATAAGCCCACAGTCAGCAGAAGACAGAAATTACTTCTTGTTTAGCTACCCACCACTAGGGAAGAGCTGTGGCAGATTCTTTTCATTTCCATGGTCCTTTATTATCCAGGATATTTGCTGTTCCTTTTAGATCTGAAGCTGTCCTGTGAGTGCTGCTGTAGTAGGTGTTAACAAGCATCTACCCATGAAAAAATTATGATGCATTAGTGGCAAAAAAAAAAAAAAATAAAACCCATCTGACATATCAGAGCTACTACATTTATGTTTTACGTGATGTAAATAGGTCAAGCAGTTATGTTTTACAAAAACATTAAAAATCCAAAGAATTAGACTCAAATGCTCTTCTTTGTGTACAACAGTTTTAATATACTCTATAAAGTTCTGTTGTTACTGTTAAAGAAGTTTTTTTCACTAGACTCTCATCTCCAGTGGGCAGGTTATTGGCACAAATCAGTTATGATATCTGGTAGCTCAAGCTTTGGTGCCTCAAAAGAGGGACCCCGAACAAAGAAATCCCTTGGCAGCTAAACCCTCACAATCTAAACCCCTCCATTCCTCATGCAGTAATATTAGGAGTCTTCTCCCTCTGTGTTGGTTCACTGTTTTGTTACCAGATGGTTGCTATGGGGTCATCTTCACATGCCCTGAGGTCGGTTTTGGTGGGGGTTTTGGTCACTTCTGTATTCCATGTTGGAATATGGTTGTTACAGTTCATATACCACAATCTATGGGCTGTCCACTCTAGCCATGGATTTTTAAGTAATATTTAAGCTGCTAGCTTTGTCTATTCTAACTATTATTGATGTTCTGGTTGTTCACATTTCACTACAATCTATCTTTACTGTTCTTAATTATCAGATTATTAGCTCTGGATTTCTCTGTAATCCATGTTTGACTTACACAACATAGCCATATGGTTCAGATAAAGTTCGATTTGTAGCCCCACAACTCTAACTAATTATGTCAAGCAAGAACTTAACTACTTTCAGATGATATAAAATTTTCAACAGTTGCTATCCAGAAAATTACTCTGCCTTTATTGTTAAGTATGACTAGTGGCTGAAGCAGTGCATGGATTACTGCTGCTTTAGGTGACTCAGCTGACCAGGGAATATCTTGAAACTTCCTCCACCTCCTTCCTGTGAGGTAGAAAGGTGTTAGACACACAAACCTCCAAGTTCTGTAGGCACAGTTGGTTTGTTTGACACTAAACATGCATGTCTGTATAGTAACAGCACTTCCATGTGCCTGTGAATGTATAGATGGTATTTAGATAAAGTGTCTTGCAGAGATGTGTTTTAGAAACAATGAAGGGACCAAAGGGTGAAGCATGTCATCTTGGGGCTTCCCTGATGGGTGCAACATCCTTCAAGTTCTTCTCCCTTTAAATAACTGAGCTTTAAAATACCTGCAAGGGTGAGATGGTGCCCATGGATTTGAGCCCTGTGTAGGTGTTCTCGTACGTTAGCTCTCATGCTGGCATAGACAAGAATTTACTTCAGTTCCATCAAGGTTAGCTCATCATAAGTCTTAGTGGAGGTAATGAGTGTCAAATTTTTAATAAGACATAAGAACACTTGAGTTAAAAATCTGGTATCTCAGCTGAAAAATAAGGCAAAGTATGCTGTTATCCAAGTGTTTTCCAACCAAGTATTATGGTCAATAAAATAAAAGGAGTCTGCCCCCATAATAACAAAGAATTATTGCCAACTTGAAATACTAGATTTATCTGTGGTGAATAAAGCCATTTGTTTGCATTTTGTATGGCTTCCATTTGAAAGATAAGTAATCAAAGGAAGTGATGTGAAGCATGACTCATGTCTAACCACAGGCATGGTGTCTTTGAAGATTTCTAGCATCCTTTCTGCCTTGGGTTCAGCAGCCCCACCAGGTGATTCAGGTCCTTGTCAGCCCCATGTCCCCTCTGCCAGCCCCATGCAGGTCCTGGGTGCTCTCACACATCTCAGAGCTGTCTCTATTTATGCATCTGGATTGAGCCCTCTAGAAATAAAAGCTGCTGTTTTGCAGCTTTGGCATTCCCACTGCATGATGCCCTGGTAGCTAACAGATTTTATAAGTATTCGTGTTAAGGTGTTCCATCAGCCACAAAAAGTTTTGAAACATTAAAACTGGACAGTATAAAATTCAGCCACGAGAGAACCACACCAAACTTCTATTTTTCTCTTAATTGTGGGTTTCTCTGTCATGGTGATGAGCATGAATAAATTGGATAAAAAAATAGTCATAGATTATATATTAACAGCTACTAGAAACAGGAGAAACATTATAGGAGAAAGATGGCTTTAATTTTGCAGTTTAAATAACTGTCAGAGCAATTATCTTCACTATTACCACTTGTCTGTAATAGAAAAAAGTAAATGTGACTGATTCTATTAGGATCTTGTTGTCACTGCAGGTTTAGTCCCAGATGTAGAAAATAAGGTTTGCACCACTCAGTTTGGAAAGAGTAACAGTCATTGCAAAGGCTGTTGACTAATCCATAAAACTTACATATCTTGTACTATCCAGTATAAAATTCATATAGAAATTGTTTTGATCCTGATAGCACCAAACCATCAGGAGCAAGCAAACTGACAGCGTGTGTTGTTGTCATGCAGCTGTTAGACACAAAACAGCCACAAGGATTTGGGAGAGTGACAGCCTGGCTGGCAGATGGCGGATGGCATTTGGAGACACTGATACCATTCTCTGAGCAGCCAAGGAGGCAGTTGGCAAGTTTTCAGCTGCATATTGTGGTTAACAGAGAAAAAGGCTCAAACAAACTAAAATGAGAGGCATTTTTTACAAAACAGGTGAAGAAGGAACCTTGTGGACAAAAGGACATGTCTTAAGGTTGCACTTTGCCAATTCATTTGTCAAAAATGTGTTTGTCAACCCCACCTTTTTATTACCACAGCACAAACCCTGGTGCTTGCCGATACAGCCCTGCTGCCAACACACCACAGCTGTTTGCTGAAGCTGTTTGCTTCTGTTTGTTTTTAGATGTTAGTGCCCATCTACTCTGACCTGTGTGTAAAAGCTTTTACATTTCACAGAAATTTCTACCTGAATGATTGAGCCCCATTACTTGAACTTTACTGAAGAGCTTGCAGGAGAATTCCTTACTCTGGTGGAAGTATGATAGGAGATACAGAATGCATCATCCACTAATGACGAGACATCCTCGCCCTCGATGGCCTTTCCCAGTTAGACCAGATCTGACCTTGCCTACCAGTAACTGCTCTTTGTTTCTCTTGCTTAGCCATTATATTAAAGAGCTCTAATATTTGGAAGTTTTTCTTATGGGAGTACCCTCACACTGCAGTGAAATGGGTTTTATCTGGTTTTTTGCCCTTTCTGATTGATGGTCTTGAGCTTTCTCATCAGGTCAACCTTTTATGACTGGGAATGTCTATTTTAGTAAATCAGACTAAGGATGAAGTACAAATGTAGCATCATGTTTTCAGTCTGTCTTTGGAAGTGGATCAGGATCGGCCTACTCCTATGTTTGTTCTTGTGTTTTATTATTCTCCTCGGATGGAAATGCTTGAGATGAGTGATGAGGTTTGGGCTGTCTTAAAGACTACTTTGAGTGGGAGTTCAGAATTTCTTCTGATAACAGGATGTTATCCTGACAACATGTGACGTACTAGAAGGTTTTAACCACAAGATCTAAGAATACGTCCTTTTTTTCCTAGTCATTACTGTCAGTCTAGTTAACCCTGGATTCTAGTTGCATTATAGCTCATTAAAGACTTCTGTCAAGATAAATAATTAATCTTGAGTATATGTGTGCTTATAAAAAATTAATCATGTAGGTGCTGATTTGCCAAAAGCTGTTTTGTGTGATCCAAGTGCATTAGGTACAGTTTAACCAATGAGATGCACACCCCGGTCCTGTTGTTTGTTATGCTGACAAGGTGACTAGATGGTTTGGAATATTTCCTGGTACATGGAGAAAATAAATTCTCTTCTCCACACAAAAGATAAAGACAGGAATCATGGAACTGGAAGGCACCTTGCGATGTCAACTCATTTAACCATTGCCTACAGCAATAATTAACTATCCATGAAGCATAAGAAGCTCTGCCCAAACCAGTCCTGACAGCTCTCACAGTGCTGAGCTGGAGAAATGGTTTATTAGCTGGAGACTAGGCTCCCCAAAAGTCTTTGAACTGGTGGGTCAGTGACTGTGCTTGGTGAGAACTGAGAAATCTCAACAGGTTCTATAGCTTCCTGTCTAGGATGGGCTTTCAATTGTTTTGACTTGTTTGCTTGTTTTTAAGACATTCCTTCCTCACCTTTAGGACATTATGGATTGTTTGGGACTTGGCTTCCCAAAGAAACAGGATGCAAGAGGATGCAAGATGCTGCAATATGTATATATCTGTTATCCTAGCTAAAAATGTATGAATCCACCAGACAGCCTTAGATTAATTTACTAGCCAAGTGCTAATCTCAAAATTAGTAGTGCCTGTTATGTTTCTTGGAAATCTTAAGAACAGAGAGACTGTATTAGAAATCTCCTGAACAAAAGACTGAGGCATGAACTCAACCCTTCTAAGACACCACCCAGAGAATCCACAGAGAATCCACACATTGCTGTGCCATTGGGCTTGTGCCCATCACAGGAATTGTTGCAGGTGCAGTAGGTAGTAGAGGAACCAAAATCAGGCAGACAAGAGCTGTAAATCTCTGGGAAATCAGGCAGAGAAATTGCTAGTGCTCACCAGCTTGACAGAAAGGAAAGCTCAGATTGATGCCCATGAAACTAGTTTATGCCATTCTTTTTAAAATCTCATTTTTCTCCAATGCATTTTTTGAACATAATTAAATATATGTGAAGAAGAAGAAAATAGGTGGAAAAACTCTGGCATGATTGTGTAGCCCACCTGCAGTATCCAGGTGATGCTCTCAGGTATGAGACATTCACATCAGGTGGATGGGTGCAGGCCCACAGGAGACCACTGATGTCTTACAGGCAGCTTACCCTGGGACATCTCTAACAGCACCAGAGACCTATGCTTAGACAACTAAATACTCCCCCAAATTTTACTCCTTATCCTGCTCAAGTGCATGAGTTAGTGCTGTAAAGAGCATGGCTGGGGTCAGTCTGCCCTTTCTGTGTGCTGCCACTTTTAGATTTAATTTTTATTTCTATTAAATGCCAGCCAAAGAGAAGCTTGAAGTTAGACATCCACTAAATAAAGCACATAAATTGTACGAAAATGGTAAGACTGAGGTAGGCACCCAGCATACCTGGATCAATCCAGAGAGCTTTGCCTACAGCTACTAGAGCTGCATCTCATCTGCTCTGGTCAGCAGCCAAACTCCTGGCTCCTCCCAGTGATTTTCTTTAAGGGTCTGTGCCTGCATTTATCCACGTACAGCATCAGCATCAATCTCTGTTCGAGTTGCAGTGGGTGACCAGCACCCCGAGCAGCTGCTGTGCTCATTGTTCTGATGGTACTCCTCCATAAACCTGTTCCTGAGCAGGCTTATGACATCTGCATGAGATGGTGGAAATGTAAAAATAGCTGTGATTGCTCAAGCTGTATTATCAGCTGTTTTCAGGGAGGGCTCTCTTTTGCAATACAGGAAACTATCTGACATGTTCAGAAGTGGCAGCACTTCTGTTCTTGTCTACTGGCAGATAAGCACTTTGTATCTACTGCAAGCTTAATTGTCTTTAGCCTGAGGAAAATACTAGATTTTTAGGAGTGTCTACAATGTATTGCAGCAACCTACCAATGCTAACTACTGATGCCTTGAATCCATCAGACGTCTTGTTCCCCCACCCCCACCACAACGCTTTGTGTTTGCTGACCTTTGTCAAACTGTTTATTTGTGCTCCATAAGGGCTCCACATGCTGAAACATCAAAGAAAAATCTACAAAGCTTCTCTAAGCCTTGCAGATCATCTTCAACTATAAACTCATTTTACAGCTCCATAAAATCAGATGTAAATTATAGTAGGAAAACTACTTGGTGTGATTTAAAACAAGTTAGAACAAAGCATGTTAGTTTTAGATCTTTTATAAACTGTCCAGTTTAATATAAATAAATCTCTGGCAATTTTAGCCAAAGCTGCAAGGTAAACAGACTATTGTCTAAAACATGCTTGAGTGAGACAAAAAACTATTCAGGATAAGAGAAAACAAGTTGACACAGGCCATAAACATAACTATGCTGGAAGTGAAAGGAATATTTTTTTAAAATCAGAACTCTGGTCACATTAATTAAAATAGAACTATAGGAGAGAAATGAGAAGAAAAGTAAATAAATGAGTGGATGGAGCTGGACCAGTTTGTGAAAGCAAGTTCCCTTATATCCTATGGCCACCTTCAAAGTTGTCTGCAGTCTGTCCACCTGATATTTCAGACTCCACATCATGCTCTCACCAAATTTTCTAGAATACTTCGAAATCAGTCACTAATCTAATCTAATCTAATCTAAGTCCTAACTCTAAAAAAGAACTATATTAAAGTGGTTTGGCCCATATTTTTTAGAAGAAAAATGACTACAGGTTACAAATGGTGTTAAACATCAATTGATTTTGCCACGTATCCCTTACAGGAAAATCCACCTGTCAAAATCCACAGGGTAAAGAGTACAGCTCTGAAACAGCTCTCCCTCTCCTGCATGGGGAAGCTATGTCAGTGGGAAGGTCAAGGATGGGACTCAGCAAGCAGTGAATTTTAGCCAGTGCTTTTCAGACGACCCAGGAGTTGGCTTTGACAGTCTCTTACCACAGTGTCAGATTTCTCTCTATAAAGATGATGCTAGTATTACACACAGTACTAAAAGAATAGTATCCTCCAGGCACATCATTTAATGTTTTGCAGGGATTGTTTTGACGACAGAGGCTTTAGCAGAGCTGACTCAATAAATTCCTCTGGTGCTTTAAAATAAACATGTCCTGAACGTCGAAACAAGCCTTCCTTCCTGCATGATTTTTGCCTTGAAAAGAAATGTTTCTTTATTTATGTCTTTATGAATGATCATAAATCTACAATGTTATTTTAGTTTCTGTGGTACCATTTTCCTGCCTGTTGCACCTGTGCCACATACAAACACAACACCTACAATACAAGTTGTAGCTAGGAATGAGGAACTCACTAATCCTAAGGATAACTGACCAATCATCAAGGCATGAGAGAGCAAACCACTCTCTCAAAGTCCTGCCATGTCCTTACCATGACCAGGTGCACCTGCAGTAGGGTTGGAGCAGTGGGAGCTGCAGAGGCAGCAGCACAATAAGGGGAATTCCCACAGCTCAGCACTTCTGGTGGGCAAGGCAAGGCAAAGGACAAACCAGCTCCTGCCATTGTGTGTTTGTGCAGGTGTTTCTGTCCAGGCTGAATGTCTGAAAAGTCGGAGACAATCCCTGATGAAAGCTTTTTCTTCTCACTGCTCACCACTGCACCTTCTGTCCCACGTCAGGAGGCAGTGAATCTGAAGCAACAGTTCTCAACTTTTATTGTTGCAGGGAATCTGAGAGTTTATAAATTAGAATAGCACTTGGATAATTACAAAGTAGTCAAATATCTAGATTTGATATGTTAGCACTTTTCTCTGCATTTTGTGCTACAGAATTTCCCCCCTTTTTCTGTTTTTTCAGCTGCTTCATTGGTCCTCTTGGTTTGCTTTGCAAACAACTCTAGAATAACTTCAGTACTGGCTGCCTAACACAGAGAGCAAGATTTACCATAAGCATACTAACAGTACAGAGCCAAAGTAATGGTTTTTCCCTGGAGCCTTCTCTTCTCCATGCTGAAAAACCCCAGCCTCTCAGCCTGTCAGTCCATTTCCTTTGTGCATGATGCCATTGAAGAAGAAGCACCTACACTCTGCCATAATAGAAAACTGTGAATGGAATTCATTTTGAATAGTTACCAGTGCATCTGCTTTCTGACTTTGAGTTTTTCCCTTTCCATTTTGACACAAACTCTTGGGAAATTTGAAGACTGTTAAATAAAATCTCCACTAGAAAATATTAGTTGTGTATATGCAACTATTTTCATCTGGTTTGAAAGGTTTAGGAAAACTTGTGTGAGCATACAGTAGAATACATCTTTAAAAGCAACATTGTCATAATGATGTGGCAATCAAATTGCTACCTTGTGCTGTAGAGATAAAGAGAAATTATTGCATTGTTGTTGTACCTTACTAATTGTTACAGTTGTAAAAATAACTTCCTGTTTCAGCTACTATTAGCAGTAGGTTGTATCCTAGCTGCTAACTGTTTTGGAAAAGCCAGGTACCTAAATGGCTTCAGTCAATCACAAAGGCACATTGGTAAAGCAATGTAGGGACTGGATTTGAGGTTTCCTCCTTGAGAAATGACCCATTTGCCATTTGACAGAGGACCCCTGTAGCCAGACTTGTAGCTCTTTCACCAGAACTTGTAGATGACAGCATGAAACTTTTGAAGCATACCAACAAAGACTTTCAGACTGCATCTATACTTGTAAATAAAACAAGTTGTTCTATGGCCTGATGGGTATGTGACAGAGCGTGGCCCACAGCCACATGCCTGAATTCTCTTCATGCCACAAGCAGCATGATGTTGTGCCTAATGTCTTTCAGGAATGGTCTCTGCCCTGTGCCACCCCCAAAGACAAGGAGGTTAATCAGCCATTTAACCTCTTCTGCTCCTCAGCAGGCTGGTGGCATTTTCAGAAGGGCTTAATAGCAGACTGCCATGCCCTGCAGTATCATAACTCTTAATTAACAGTGGTGGTGCCAGTGCCTGGCAGCCCTGCAAAGCAAGCAGCCTGATCCACATGTTGCTGTTTAAATGGAAATGCCAAGGCACTGCCAGTGCCCACTTAGACCCCCAAGTCTGTGTGTCCATACTGACTTGTGCTACTTGCCTTAGGAGCCCAGGACCTGTTTTCTACTACTATTTTAGAGTTTGGGCATTAAAAATATTTGATTAATCATATTAGTGGAGCTGAAATTGTTGCTGTTATTGTGGTCTCAGCTGATTCTACCCTGTTCTGAGAAACATCAGAATGAAGGGTGTACCAGTATTGCAGGCCCTGTGACTCACAGCCTGTCAGATTAGAAGGAGCAGATATGGTTTTCTGTTTACATTGACATGGCAGGCTGTAAACTGCGGCAGTGACTGTGGACTTTGAGTTATTATCCTGTCCCTGTAAATTTAGCTTCAAGTAGCCACATGTATTATTTTGCCAAAATAGAAAAAATAAACTGAAAACCTCCCCCACAACAACAAAACCCCCCAGCTTTGTGACATGACATATCTCCAATTATATTGTTTGCATGAATGCATCAACACAAGAAAGGTTTTCAGGAGCAGTTTTTATCCAGATGATTGGGATTGTTCACAGTACTTACAAATATACTACAGAGATAGGTCCTGCTTCTGCTAAAGTGCTTGTATTGGCCTGTTGCTAAAGTGGTACAAACCAATAATATTTGATCGGGCATGAAGATGTCTAGTATGAAGTTATTATCCTTAAATTATCTGAATAAGCCAGAACTGGCAGAACAAAGTTATATAGGTCATGTATGTCATATGGTGACATGTTATGTAGAGTGACATATACATACATACAGATATATGTGTGTGTATATATATATATATATATACACACACATATATATGGTGACAAAGTTGTATAGACCGCTGTGTTTTTTATGTGGTGACAGCAATTTGTGGATCCATTCCAGCAACCCTAGGGATAGAAACAGCATTTCAGCAAAGCCCAGCCTGTACTTCAAGGTTTAGATGGTGTGAACAAAGATCAAGCAAGAACCTGGCCCAAAATGCTGTCATTCTAATGGAAAATTGTTTCCCATGTGTCTGTTGTGTCTCAGTCTTCCCACAAGCACCACCATCACGGCTTTGATGCAGAGCGAGATGCCAAGAAAATACACAGTGCCTGCAAAGGAGCAGGTAAGAAAGACTGTAGAATTTTGGATTTTGTACAAAGGGAAGATCAATATTATGAAAAGCATATACATGAACTTAGACAAACCAACTATTCCAACCAGTTTTAGGTAATCTTTATGATTTCTGTCACATACTGACTCAAAGGACATTCACACCCATGAAGATAAATGGGAAGGGAAGCCAGCTTGTTCCTCAAAGACTGGTAAGATCTAGCTTGATAACTGCATGTTTCAGAGGATTAGGGTAAACATGGTATTTGTTCCCTGTGATAGCCACATCAAGCTGCCAAGACTAATTTGGCAGTCATGGGGTCCAGCTAGTCAAGTCAAATTAAGGTCATGGTCATATGTCCTTTCTCAGGCCTCCAGGGACCAGTAAAGAACATCACCTCCATATTTCATCAGAGCCCACTGCTCTGCTCCATCAGCTGAAAGGAATTTACAGTGATTTCAACCTTTATCAGTGATTTTTAACTGAAAATAACTACCCCATCATCTTCGGAGGTAGTTTGAAGTAAGCTGTGTGACTGCACTGATGCGAGTGAGTAATGCATAGTGATTCATGAGATCCTAAGGTCCATGGAGGTGACAGTGTTCAGTAAAGAAAGAATATCCAGGCAGCACACAAGATCAATAAGTTATTCATTCATTCATTCGAGATATCTGCACAGTTAATATGTATTTAAGCATTTCTTCCTGGTATAGCAGTGACATTCAGAATCAGCTGGTTAAGTGTTTCATTTTAGGAACTGTTCCTGTTGTACCAGCTGAGTCCTCAGGATGGTTGCCCAGCAGACTCTCCTAACTGAGAGTTTAACCCAACATTATCAAATAGGAGTATCATTCCTTCTGAAATTGGACCATGCCTCCTGCCTTGAATCTAAGCAGGAAGAACTGGACAAGATGCCCTAAAGTTATCTTCCATGTACGTGGTGGTGATATGAGGGATGAAAACATACCAGCTGTTGCTGAATACTGATATATTTTGTATCTTTATCCTTTGTGCTGGTTGCTACTCAGAAACCTGCTCCTAAAAGCCTGAGATGAGGCACAGCAGAGATGGCCACACAAAGGCATCAGATGGCAGAGCTCAAGGAGAGCATGGGGCAGTGACCACCAGCAGGATGTGCAGGCATCAGCAGAGCTGGCATATGTCTGGATGCCCTTGGTCTGCCATCCTAACCCTTGGTACACTCTGGGCATTTGGGCAGTGCCCATCACAAGCTGGGTCGTATGTCTGTCTTGGCTCACATTCTCAATTTCCATACTTGTGAAGAAATAATGCCTGAGTCGATCTGCTGGCCCTTAGATAGAAGTGCAGCAGGACACCTGTGTAAATGCAAAAGCTGCCCTATTGTGTCCTTCCTACATCCAGCTAACATCTCTGTGGTCCTGTCTCTTTTTAGCTGTAACAAATGCCTTCCAGCAGCTCTGTTCAGTGCAAACATCTGTTTATGTGCAAACATCTGTTTATATGGCAGACAGCAACAAAAGTACAGGGGCAAGGTCACTGCCTTTAGGAAGCTTCTTCAATCCATCGCATAAGTTAGAGCTCAAAGCTGATTGAGGGCTTTTCCCCTAGAGGGAGGGCTGCGTGTTCAGCTGCCTCTGTGATGAGCAGCACAGCAGCTGCATCTCCCTGGGCATCCCCCACTCCCACTTCTCTCTGATTTTTGCCAAGCAAAACAGCATCAGCAGAGACTGAGACCATGCTGGTTTCAGCTCCTTTCCCTGAGTCCATTTAGCAAAATTAAAACAAATTTTTTGCAGGCTGTACATCCAGGCATTGGGTTAATGAAGCTGATTCAAACACATCCTCTCTTGCCCCAGCCTCTTGCTTGGGACTACTCAAACAAGCATTGTCACCAAAAACGTGTATGTCAGCCTATGGGCACTGCATAATCCTCGTTTCAGGAGCATTGTCTGTCCTCAAACAGAAGACTCAATTTTCCTGATAGGAACAGCATGAGATGGTGAACTTTTATTTTATGGCCTGAACAGTGTAGCTGACTACAGTTAAAGTTATCCTTAAAAGAATCTTAGATGCTACAAATCCTAAAGTATCCTAAGGTATTTCCCTGTATCCTGGAACCACTGGGGATATATGTACAGGATTTTTTTTTTCTCTGTAGAGGTCACATTTTCTTTCCTCTGCATTAGATTCCTGATTATATAATCCCTATGCACAACTTCTTTTTCAGGAACCAATGAAAAGAAAATTATTGAAGTCTTATCGAGTCGAACATCAGAACAGAGACAACAAATAAAACAGAAGTACAAGGCTTTGTATAACAAGGTATTTTGAAATAAGTGGCCTCTCTGTTTGAAACCACTGCCTCTGAAAATACACCCTATAGGCCGCTGCTTTTGAAAATATCAAGGGCATAGTGGATTTAAGGAGGACACCAGCTACTTTCTGATTCAACAATTTATTTTATCTCCTAAAATACTGATTATATTTCTAATTTTAGGCCTCAGAGTCCTCTTGAAGTCAGCCTTAGCCAGATCAGAGCATTTTAATCAAAGCTAGGAGAGCTAGAAAAGAATTCATCACTAAAATAGAAAATATTTCAGCTTGTGTTCATCTTCAGCACATTCAGAAAAATAAGTTTATGTAAAAGGGAAATTTTAAGTCAGAGTCCCACTTAGACCAGATGCAAATTCAGAGAAACTATTTGATCTTGCACAACTGTATTTTTATTGAGTTTAGTAGAAGTAATATTGATTTCTTCCAGTGATAAAGTAGAACATGTTGCAAAGCTAAGAAGTTTCATTGAGCACTTGATTTCTGCAGGAGGAGGCATAAACTGCCGTAATGATTTTGTGTGTAAGAAAAATAAAGCTTTTAAAATATTATTTCAGTAAACAGCTGAATCCTACAGACCTTATTACTAAATTGGTATTTTCTTAGTGTTTGATTGCTCATTAATCAGTGTAATAAGACAGTCAACACTGAAGATGAATGAAAGCCTTCTATATGTAAAATTTACAGCAAGGCATGATACAGATTTTGGTTACATAAATACTATAGATTTTGTTCTATAATGAGGGTTAATAAAAATAGGCATTAGAAATTATCAAATGCCATAAAACATCACAGTGACATCAGTTCATAGCAACCCTTCTCACTTTCCTGGGCAGCCTGAATCTGAATGAGGCACAAGTGGCACCATCTCACTCTCCTGCTGCTCCAGGAACTTGCAGCCTTTATGGTGTGTGTGTTGAAACTGCTCCAACACAGATGGCAGCCCCTGAGTTGAGCAGCTGAGTGTTCACGTGTGGTTGTGTAAGCAGGAACTTGAGAATAATAGACTTAGAGCTGGACTTCCCATTCAGTGTTCTGTACTTGTCAAGGGCTTCCCATACTGCAGGAAATGTTAACTGCAGAGAGGACTTCAAATACCTCCTCAGCTGGCATCCTCGGCATGCACTAGCCAGCGCTTCTCTAGGGTCTTACTAAATTTTGATTTAAGGTTGATCTGAGTGTGTGTGTGTGTGTTTAAAAATGCTGTTTGCTTGGCACAAAAGCACCTTGCAGAAATCTGCTTCTTTTTTCCAGTAAGTCATTTTTAACCAAAGCTGACAGAGAAGGTTCTTAGTTTAGTTCTTAGTTCTGCCCCTGTGTGGCAGCTCTTTCAAAGGAGGAAGCTTCTGCATTTTGTTCCAGAGTAAACTCCTGTTAAGCTTTTCAGAACACTAGTTTGCATTTGTTTACACAAGTAAGAGTCATAACTGGACTGATATTGGCTGGTATTTGAAGATGGGACAATCCTTTTAGTCAATCTGAAACCAAAATTTTTAAGGAACCTTTTTTTTTGAAAAAAAAAAAAAAAAACCAAACCAAAAAGTCTGTGTATTTTAAGGCCTTTTTAAAAATGTTTTGTCACTTTTTGGTACAGAAAGAGCTTTGAAATCATTAGCTTTCCTGAAACAAATTAGGAAATCCTCTAATCTCACCTCAGCTTTTGCACTAACCCTCCTGAGTGTGCCCACAGGAGATGGAAGAGGACCTGAAGGGAGACCTGAGTGGGAATTTTGAAAAGGCTGTGCTGGCTTTGCTGGACTTGCCCTGCGAGTACGAGGCCCGAGAGCTTCGGAAGGCGATGAAGGGAGCTGGGACAGATGAGTCGCTGCTGATTGAGATTCTCTGCACACGAAACAATAAGGTTGGGGCACTGTGTGTGGGACATTCCTTAGGCAGCAGGGCAAAGAGCTCACCAAGTGGATCCCTGGGAGGAGAAAGAGAGATCAGTCCAGCTTCTGTGGCTGAAATGCCTCTTGCCAGTGTTTGCAGCAATGAGATTGCCATACTAGAGCTCAAACTCTAACAGAAGTTAAGACCAATAAATTCACATTCCTTCCCTTATCCTATTCCTACCTCCCTTGGATGGCATGGAGGCAGCACTGCTGACAAGAATCTCTGGGTACATGTTAAAGGGTAGCTTTGGCACTGCTCTGATGGTTCAGAGGTACCAGAACATGATCCTAGTGAAAAAAAAGTTAGCTCTTTCCTAAATGCAGGGAAAACCAGAGGGACACTGGCATGTATCAGGCACCCCTCGAAGTGCTGTCCTCAATGGGGACTGGGAATTCATGGCTTCTCCCACTCCCGTGGCTGCTACGCCTCACACACTACAGCCATGGTGCTGACTTGCTGGTGTTTTGTTTGCTCATTTATTTATTTATTTATTAATAAGTTATATTTTATTTATTTATTTACTTGATTATTACTTTATTTTTTTGTTTTCCTAGGAAATTATAAACATAAAGGAGGCCTACAAACGTCGTAAGTAGTTTTATCTTTCAAACACCTTTGCTTAAATCCTTTCTCACTGGCTGAACTCTCACAGATTTTTTTTCTTCCCAGTGTTTGATAGGGATCTAGAGTCTGATGTTAAAAGCGACACCAGTGGCTCCCTGCGGAAGATATTAGTCATGGTACTAGAGGTAAGGCTGGAGACTTTCCTCTTATGCAGCTGCCTGCCTGACAGAGATATTTCCTTTATTCCCTGAGTAATCATAGTAAGTATTAGCTGGTATCTATAATAATGCAGTTATGATATGTAATACAATAATGAGATAATTACAGTAAACAAAAGGCATTCTTCAGTATAAGAGCCTTTCATATCTATGGCTTTTTAATATGTACAATTTTTGTTTATGAAGCCAAAGATAATTATATAAATATTGATACTTTGAAAATAACAAGATTGTTTTACTGTTATTTATGTCATGGCAAAGGCCAGAATACTTATTTGAGGTCATGGCCCCATTATTCTAAATTTTGCCCCAAACCACTAAGTCTTGTTTCCATCTCAGCTAAGGATTTTAGAATTCAGATACAGAGCAACTAAGAAAGGCATTGCTGTTATGTTAGTTATTCATTCATTTTAAAAAAGCGTATTTTCCATTAGAACACGTTTTATTTTAAACCCCTTTCATGAAATAAAGCAAAAAATCAACTTTCATAAATATACATTATAGCTAAGAAAAATAGGAGCACATCAAGAAATGCTATGTGGTGGTCAATCTGATCTGACAGCGCTAGGAAATGAAAAGACTGAATAAATAAAAGAAGCTTTAATGACATAACAGTCACATCATAGATTCTCATTCTGGGAAGCATTGATACAGCTCTTTCCAACCTCTTGTATACCTTCAGGAGTGGCAAACATATATTTTTTTTCCATCGATCAGTGCTTCATGATTTCTCCCAGGGATGACAGCGCTGGTGTACGCTCAGAGTACACAGGTTAGTCAGGAAAACATTTCACAGTTACCAGGGCGTATCCAGCACTGCGAAAAACATCAGCACTCCACGGCCGGTGCTGGGCGCCTTCCTGCTCCAGAGGCATCAGCGCTGCAATCGCGGGGGGGCCCAGCCCATAGAGCTGGGGACAAACCCTCCGCGAAGGGGTCCGGCTGAAGGCGGCCGAGCAGGAGCGCCACCGTGCCCATCCCGAGCAGGAGCGCCACCGTGCCCATCCCGAGCAGGAGCGCCACCGTGCCCATCCCCGGGCTCCTGTCAGCAGAGGGCAGCACAACCCCGACCGAAAGCTCTGCGGGCCGCGGGCTGAGACGTGTTTTTTACCGTAATCTCCTTTTCTGCAGGCAACCCGAGATGAGACCCAACAGGTGAATGCAGAGCTGGCTGAGCAAGATGCCTCAGATCTGTACAAAGTAAGTGCAGTTGTGCAGAAATCCCTTTTTTCCCCCGTGCTGCGCAGCAAGGGCTACCTCAGGGGGACTAAAGAAACCAAACACGGGGGCAATGGCAGCAAAAGGAGAGGAGCAAGGGGGGCATGGGCTGCAGCTTGGTGCATCAAGGGCTCTGGCTGACCTCATGTCTCTACTGTGTATTCACAAGTGCTTCCAAAAAATAACATGTGATTTTGAAGGCAGGAGAAGGCCGTTGGGGAACAGAGGAGCTGGCATTCAATGTGGTCCTAGCAAAGAGAAGCTACAGCCAGCTGAGAGCTACTTTTCAAGCCTATGAAAAGGTGAGTTTATCTTCTGAATATAGGTGCAGCCCCTACAATGACATGTAATGATCTGAAGAGCCTTTTCAAACCTAAATGATTCTATGTAAAGTGAACAATCCTTTATCTGCTATTTTATAACTTCTTGAATGCTTTAAGAATCTTGGAAAACACATTTATACAACTGTATCTGAGCATACAGAGATAGGTGATTTATAGGAGCAGCTGTATCATCTGCCAGTGAAGAACCCATTCCTCTTCATAACCTACACCATATTCAGCCAAATAAATGTCACAATGTCTGTTCCTTCCCACAGCTGCAAGGCATTGTACCCCCTCCTCTTGCAGCAAAGGGACAGGTTCACAAACTCCTGCCCTGAAGGAAGGATTTGCTTTTCTGGTCTTTTCTTCTCCTTCTCCTAAACAGAGCCGGGCAAGGTGTCTCCTCCTGTTTCCCCCACCCCATTCACACACTGATATGGCTGAGGAGAAATTTATCTCCAGCCTTTTCCTCTCTGCCCACACTGGGCAAATGGCCTGTGCAGGTGCTTTGCTGTGTTTTCCCCTGTCTCCAAACATAAGGCAAAGTAGGCAGCAGGATCCTGGCTGTTTAATACTTCTCCCTGTGTCACCCAGCAGGGAAATTTTACTCATGCCTCAGCCTGAACCTGACCTAATATGGAGATATCTTGCTTGGAAATTACCTCGAAAGTCAAAGCAATGGGAGACTCAAGGTCCTTCTCCTAGCAGCAAGGTGACAGCTCAGCAGTGACATTCTCAGGAAAGTCTCTCTCCAGCCTCTGGCTCACAGTCCTGAACTTCTCTGGGAAGACTCTGAGTTCATCAGAGAAAACTACAGCCTTAGGCACTGAGGATGAAAAGAGCTGAAGTTAAAGCCATATTTCAGTGTCAGCATAATAACGAACCAATAGCTATAAAAACGTTTGCAGCTTAATCCAAGTTTTGGGTTGCTGCTGGCAGGAGAACAAACCCAGTCACAAGCTGATACTCTCTCCCTTGGAGTGGCCCAAACCCTGGGGTTCAGTTCAGTACTTCAATAGCCAAGCTACCTTGGCTTCTTGATTCCTAAAGCCACACAGATCAGGTTGCCCAAACCAGCTCACCACATCCTGCCTGACTGCACTCGAAGTAGAAGTAGGCCAAGATTAGAGCCCAAATCTTGCAAACATGCCCTTCTCATCAGCTGGAGAGATACACAGGGCAAGAACTAAACCAGGCTGGTGCTTTGCAGAACTTAAGCCCTAAAGCCTCACGTGGTGCCCTTGTGACCTTGTACACACGGTCTCCCAGCTCTGCCCTAAAAGTCAGTCTTGAATCATGCAGGGACATCCTGATACACAAAGCAGAGCAAAGTAAAAGTCTTTGAGGTTCCTGAAGTTCACAAAAGTCAGGATAAACTCTGTTTTGAAGAGACAGTCTGCTTCTCCAGTTCCCCACACAATAATACAAAAACTTTGGGACAACCGCGGAACAACAACAACAACTTTGCCTGGGAAGCCAAAGACAATAAGTAACAGAACTTCACAGAGTTGGTAAAGCTCCAAAAATTATCTTATTTATGTGGGAGCCATCCAGAGCCTCTGATAGAGGGGCTAGAGAAAGCTCAAACAGTTTCTGCTGACCAGGGGTCACTCAAGAAGAAGCTGCAGCTTCTTTATCCTAGAAGCTGTCAGAGACCTGGGACTGCATGATGTAGATTATCCATCACTTAACCATTGTGCCTTACCTGGCTGCATAGGCCTTCTCTCGGTGCCAGTGGATCTGTAAGCACTTACACCAGAGGAGAACTTCATTTGCTCTTGTATTACTCCTTTGGAAAGGCTCTAAAGGATCTGGATTGAACTTTTGCCATTAGATCCCAAATCTGATGCTGGTTTGCACAGTGGGAAGACATGTACAGACAAAAGCTCTTATGGCTCCTTTTTGTCCTCATTAGGTGTGTGGGAAGGACATAGAAGAATCCATTAAAAGTGAAACATCTGGAGATCTGGAGAAGGCTTATCTGACTCTAGGTAAAAAGCAATAGTTTTGAGACCTTTCTTTTCTAGTTCTTGCCATCACCTTGGCATCGGTTGTTGGGGGTCTGTGTACAGCCTGGCAACAGCCATGGAGTTACCCCTAAACTGAGCTAACATATCTGCCAAGGAAAAAAGAGTTTTCAGTAGTGATTAGGATTCCTTGGCTTTAAAAATGAAATTTGCCAGACACAGCTCCTGTCTGCACAGCTGAATTATTTCCCCTCTAACACAGGGTGCCCCCTCCAAGCTGCCCCTGGGACCATGGCTGGTGATAACTTCCAGCAGATCCTTGGGCACCATGAGAAGTGTGCTAGCCAGCCACCACAAAAATGTACAGGGTCCTTGACAGACATTTAGCACTGGGGTTGGCTTGGACTGGTATTTAAACCTGTGCCCTTTCTCCGGTTAGCTCACAGGTATTGCTGTTACCCATCTGGATTTAGGCTCTCCCAGATCTTTCTCCTGTGATCTGCAGAGTGAGCAGCTACACCCCATGAATAGATGGGCAAGAGGAACCCCAGAGGGGCAACTGCTCATTCTCATTCATGTCATTTTCACTGTGGAAGGGCAGAGAACTGAGTGCTGGTAATCTCTCTGGAAAAATGGACATCCCTATTCAGAGTCCAAGATTTCTCCTTGCATACTGATAGGGGATCAGTCTCAGAATAAATGCTCTGCCACATCATATGTCTAAGCATAAACACTAGAGCTTCCTTTTCTTTCTTATTTATTTAATTCTGCTTGAAGTTGTATCACAAACTGTAAATGTACAAGTATAATGAGGCCTCTGAATGTTTTCTTTAGTCAGCTGTGCCAAAGACTGCCCAGGTTACTTCGCCACACTTTTGCACAAGTCAATGAAAGGAGCTGGGACTGATGAAGAGACCTTGATTCGCATCCTTGTGACCAGGGCTGAGGTAGGGTACCCTGTGTGCTGCAATTCCTCACATCAGCTCTGGGAGAAATACAAATGTAGAGGGTATGGAGTGAGTCCTGATAGATCATGTGCTCAGCAAACTCTTTTCAGCCCAGTGACATCAGTGGTCACGCTCTGCTTCTGTACCCAGGCACCTCTGATTTTGATATTGCATCTATTTCTGTTATCAAAGGAACTAAACCAGGAAGCATGTAGGCAATGGAGTCAAGTGTACCTGGTTAAAACCAGCACATGGGGAGGTCTGGCCCCAGTAGGATGTGTAGTAATTCCTACTTAATAAATGATAAAGCAGCAGTTTCCAATTTGAGACTTGCTCATAAACATATATTGCCAATTTTCTCTGATTCCGCTGGGAAAAACAGATGGAGAGGAGGGAAGAAAAATAAAAAGCCAAAGGAGTTAACTGTCATTTTAAGTACAAAACTTCACAAGACATTTGAGATATTTAAGCACAATCTTTAACTATTCTTTCTAAGCTGTGTAGGTTGTAACCCCAGGGCTGTTTCAGTCGACACAGAGGAGGAGCCTTTCACAGGCATGAGGAAAGCATATTTCTCAATGATCCACAGTGAGAAAAGTTAGGCTCCAAGGTATTCTCTCTATGAAGACACAGTCATTATAACATGTAAAACCCGCAGTGATAAAGATCAGACCTCTGCTGTAGGTGCCTTTTTACAGGAAAGCTCAAAACAAGGAGTGTTTGTTTCTATCCCCTGCCCCCCTCCACCCACCCCCTGTAACCAGAAAATTACTTCCATGAGTGGAACAAAACTCTTTTAGCCATACTCCTGGGATGTGCCTCTTTCCCTGTTTGCCACCAAGGGATGACCTCAGGAGTTCACAACGACCTGTGTGAGTTTTTCCAGTACCAAGGCTGTGTGGCACAGCACCATTGGGCAGAGATTCTCCCAGCCACCTGGCATAGCTTTGATGCAGGCCTCCTTCACAGTTAGCATCCCCTTACCACCATCTGACACTCTGACACGGGCTTACCTGGAATTCAAATGTTAAACTGAAAGTCACGCAAGATTTTTAGACCTCCTGCGTTCTCTGCTCCTACTCCCACTGGGTGTGGTGGGCCTTGAATCAGACCCCAGGGGTGCTGGTAGAAGCAGGGCATGTTACTCAAACCATTCACCACTACTCTAAAGAGGCTCTTGGTGTCTCCTCAGAGCGACCTGCCAGCAATAAAGGAGAAGTTCCAGCAAATGTACAAGAAGCCATTAGCTGAAGCTGTCCGATCTGACACCTCTGGGGACTTCAGAAAGTTGCTGACGGCAATTTTGCACTAAAAGCCCATCAAGAATGAAGAGACATGCTGAGCAGCCATCTCTTGATTAGTTTCCAAAAAAGCATCCAAAAAATGTGGCATTAGCATAAAGAAAAAAATCCAATTTATTTTCTTTCCAGCTGGGAAATATGTTGCCAAGTAATGTTGGATGTAAGGTTTATGTTATGGCTATCTTGCCAAATGCCCTTAAGCAATAAAGACATGTTGAAAAAACTAGACATAAATTGACCTCTTTGTTTGCATATGTGGAGGAATCTGCTGTCATTGTTTCTTCTGGGTAGATTTTCTGTCTTTCTCTCATTCTGAAGATCATCTCTGCTCTTTCCTAAATTCAGTGAATATCATGTCATGCCGTTACAGTCCTGCCAAGAGAAAATGGATAGTAATTTCTTCTCAGCTCATTATCACAGCTCTTTAAACAACCTGAGGGCTGTGAATTGATGATTTAAGTCAGGCCCTGATTAAAATTCTGGTGTCAACAGGGAAGGCCAGAGTGATTTCCCTATCACTCTGAGTGAGTTGCCCTCTCAGCAGTCACTACCTAAATTATCCTATAAAGGAGAGAAGGACTTGCAGTCTTCACTAGCACCACCTCCTAGAATATGGTGCAGGAGCATCACAGGGGAAGAGAAGGGGTTTTTTGTGAGGTAGATATCAGGCAGGAAATATTGTTCCCAAAGAGGAAGACGTGGGCCTCAGGACAGCTGCATGGTCTTCATCCTGGGATATTTCTAAGATCCGACTGAATAAAACTATGGGTAACCTGGTCTGATCTCATGATTCACCCTGCTTTGAGCAGGAGCTTAAATTAAAGACCACTGGAGGTCCCTTCCTCCCTGAATTACCCTAAGATCTTACAATCATATCAGAGAAGATGTAGATGAAAAATAATATAACGGAACCTGATGACTAAGAAGACGGGAGTGAAGAATTTAGGTCAAGGAGATAGGCTAATGAGTGTTTCTCTTTGTCTGGCTCCTTCTGCCTCATAAGTGCACCACCACTCTGCATGATGAAGGGTCTTTCAGGCCCTCTGATGTATGATGACTGATGGCATCATATTCCCATTGAAATCAGTATTTCTGAAGCACTGGAGCTGTTTCTCCCCTCTTGGATCATTGTCACAGCAGTAGCACCTGGCCATCTAGTTATAAGATGGGGCAATATAAATGAGAGATGGGAAAAATGTGTGGCTTTTAAGAACAATGGTTGGTGTCTCACACAGGTGTAGTAGGGTGTTATGGCATTTTAAAGGCCTGATCCTTCTTTGAGAACATTTCTAGCTACCTACAGATATCAGGGGCAGATCCTGAATACTTGAATGCCTTTATCACAGGCATTTTAATGTTCAGACCCAGTAAGAACAGAGCAAGGTAGGATCTGAGTATCTTCTTGTTGCTGTTCCCATGGGTCTGTTGTAACCAGAGACTATAGAAAGGCTAGATGAAGAATCTACTTTGGTGTCCAGTGATAGGGTGATATTTTATCCTCCAGCACACTGTATGCTCAGGCCAAGATAAGCTGGCAGGTACCCGTTCTCAAACGATGCAGTTTGAAGAAAAAGCCACCGGGTGTCTGAAATACAAATGAATTATCTGGTTTAGGCAAAGGATTTGTTTTACAATATTCCAACAAAAGTGCCCAAAGCTGTATGAGTGGTTTCTGTGAAACCTCTAGAAGCTTAGCACTCTTTAAACCAGCTACATCCTTATTTAATGTGAAGAACATAACTTTGGCAGCCAAATTTATTTTTGCCTGAAGACTGTTTTAATTAACGCTAGTAAGTCATTCTGACTAAACAAGAGTGCAATTGCTTTCATCTTAATCTTTCACTCTTTAATTAGTGATTGGCCTGAGACCAAGCCAGGAGCCCGCACATCTTCACCCCCATGTATACTGGGCCAAAGTCATTATTGAATTACATGCTGTATCTCTCTATCTGTACACAATGCAAACAGCGACTCTTGGGAAGTTGCTCTGTGGCTCCAATGCTGTAAAACTTGTCCCCATGCCTCTACAAGTTTAGGTCAGGGGTTCAAGACCAATATCTATAGATGTAGCCTGTTGCCCTTGCCTGCAAAATAAGAACCAAGCCCAGATTCTTAAAATAAGCCTTAGTTCAGCATTAAGTATCATACCAATGTGAAGGGCAGCTGTGGCAATAGCATTCAGAAATCATGTTTGCTGAGCAGCTAAATAGAAAATTAATAACATAATAGTTATAGAGGAATGAGAGAAAAGGACCATAAGGATATCTGGACTTAAAAGAATAGGATGAAGATCAGATAGCTGGCAAGTAGCAGCAGCAGAAGAAAGTTAGCAGCTATTTCTGTGGGCAAGAGACAGCATTAACAAATTGCAACAAAAGAAATTCCTATTAGACATACAGACGCAGGTTGTCCAGAGAGATTGTGAAATCTGCATCCTTCAAGATTTCAAAAGTTCATCTGTTTAAGTCCCTGAGTAAGCTGATGTTCTCCCAGCCTAGGCTGTGCTGCTTGGGGCATCATCCCATCCTCTCCATGGCATCTGATTAATTATGACCCCTGTAACTGTCTCTTTTTACAATGAGGAATGTTAATCCTGGGGTTTTTTTCCCTCTCCCAGTTTTATTAAGACCATAATAAGGAATGGGGTTTTTTTGTCCTCTGTCAATTTAGACTGAAAATTTGGGTAAAGGGATGATCTGTCTCTTGATTCCTCTGGGGGCTGGTGTACATAACACTGAATAAGCTCTGTGAAGTCTCTGTCTTGAGCAGTCCTTTTTCTTTATCCATATTTGTTCATTTTCACCTGAACTGTAATAGGATCAGTATATGAGTTTTAGAAGTTGTCTGACATCACCAATCTCTGTGCACCTGTCTGCTGGCTGGTCAGATTACAGCTTTTTTTTCTGCTCAGTTGCTTAGTGCATGACATTTCATCATCCCAGTGCATTAAAACATAAGAAGAGCTGCTCTGGATCAGATCAAAGGTTCAATCACCATAATTCCAAAACTGAACAATGCCAAACACTTAAGGAGAAAGAGCAGAAGGAGCAGGGTGAGTATATAGCATTACAATAACATGCTCATTCTTTGGTAGATGCTTCTATTTTCTAGAAATTGGCCAAGAATTGAGTTTGTATAGCAGCAATTATAGAGGTCACAGTTTTTAATAGCCCCCAGTGGCTCCAGCCCATCAAGGGCTATGGGGCACCTGCAGCATCACATCTCACGGTGCTGCTGGGTCACATACCCTGTGAATAAACTCACTTTCCCATCTGTGTTCAGACAAGACCATTATCTGTGCAGGATCTCACTCCCATGGTCATGCACTAATTTTGTCTTCCCAAAAGAAAGACCCTCAGGTCTGGTTCAGTCAATAGCATACCTCCCTAGAAAACTTGCCTCAAGAACTCATTTAGAAACAGATTTTATCTGACAATTTCGACTGTCCTTAAGCAGAAACAGCTCTACGCTACAGCAGAAACAGCTCTACCCTCCCAGCAGAGCTCATGCCTCACCTGCTCTCCTTCCCCCATAGAGTGGGGGCCATACAGGACATATTGTCTTTGGCATGAGAAGTGACTTCCAGTCTATTTATAAAGAAACTCAGCAGTGCTGATATGCCCACTTGGTTGTAGATGTGTCTGAAGCCATAATCTGCGAAAAATATGAAGAAAGTTGTAAGGCAGGCAGCAAGAGTTTCATTGCTCAGAAGCCCTGGCCCTAAATTGGCAGGGACCTGTGTGGGGATTCAGCAAGGAGCAACACCACCCTCCCCAAAGCAATAAGCTATTTAAGCAGCACACTCTGTACTCTGGGCTAGCAGGAATTTGCGCAACTGTGCAAAGCCACTGAGCCTGGGATCTTCTAAATAAATGCCACATTTATCAGTATCCGAAGCACAAGAACATCCCATCTAGCCTTCCCCAACCCCATAAACCAGTGTCATTAATGAAGTCAGATAGCATCCTTTTTTTCTTTAAGGGTTAAAAGAATAATCCACAGCCACTGCCAGGAAGAGGCAGAACTAAACAGGCAACAAGGAACTGGAGCCAGAAGAGAGATATAAAGCTAAATCAATCATCAGAATGGACTGCAACAAGAGCATATATATACAGAGCAAGAAAGAAAGCGAGAGGGCGTTTTGTTTGGGTAGCTAATGTTCCCTGGACAAGGAGAGAGAAAAATTCTCCTCTGGGTTTTTAATGCCACTCTAAATATTTATAGCAAGATCATGTCCAGCTGGTGAGGCAGCAGTGGCTGGGAGTAGGGAGGGAGGGTAGATTTTCCCCAGCACCCCAACATCATTCTTGGGTCATTTCTTTAGTTGAGAAGAGAGAAGAGGCTGTAGAGTGCCATGTTTACCCTCAGAGTGACTCATCTGCAAGAGTCAAGTCCAGTGGCTCCTGCTCTTCCCCTCCCTCACCTCGCCTCATACACGCGTGTGCACACACACGCAGATTGTGTGGCCAGCCTCCAAAAAGCTGTGCCAGCCTGACTCCACCCTGTCTTTAACACGGGTCTGGGCCTTCAGGGTTTTGATTTGCCTTCGGGTATTTCACCACGTCCTTCTGCTGTACTGAAAAGCCTCTTGGAAAGGCCATGTACAGCATGCCCATGATGCAAAGCTGCCACTTTTAGAGGAACAGGCTGCCCACATCCCTGTGATCTGCTGCACCATGGACACAGGGGCAGGAATGTATGGAGGACTGCAAATACCAGCACAGCACAGGAGTTGACATGAGGGCACTGTGGCTCCCAACGATTTTTGCTCATCTGCCTCGCTGGGACTAAATGCAAACATGACTCACCTCTGAGCTTTGGCTTTGAAAATATGAGAAGGACTTTTGCTTTAACCTTACATTTCCCTGTCATAGTGGTGCTTAGAAACTACATTTTAGATTCAACCCCACCCTAGAACAAAGGGAGAAATCTCAGCAGAGATGAGGAGCCCAATCCAGTTACCCAGGCAAACCAATTCTATTTCTTTTGGAACACCCAGGAACTTGGTATAGAGCTGGGACACATCACACTTGACCTGCTGAAGACCCCAACAGGACACCAGCTGAGGTTCTGGAGGATCCTTCTCTGGCACAAGCGTTTGATTGATCCCAGCCCTGAGGAAGGATTAGGCTCATCATCATAGCTGCCTACCATGGGAGTGTTAAATATGGGCACTTACATGTGATTGAGGCAGCTGGGCACCTGTGGACAACCAGCAGTGCCTGAAGGACTGTTCACCTACCCAAATACAGGTTGCAAATACTGGTGACCTGAATTACTTGGCAGACTCTGTTATACTGACTAGACCTCACTGCCTGCAAAAGGAGCTTAGATACCTTGTTCACATGCACCCATCTGCAGTCAGAGGTCCCATCAAGGTGTGTGCTCTGGGGAGCTCTGTGCCACCCTGGGAACTGCCACTCTGGAATCTTGGTTTCCAGCTTGCTACTCACTGCAGCAACCTGCTCCAGTCTTCCCACCTGCAACACTGAGCTTCCTCAAGCCATCTGATTGAGAAGTTCTCTGCTAAGGGTTTCAGAGAGCTGAGGTCCTTAGACAAAAGGGCACAACTTGGTGTTTTCTGTAAGAAATATTAAGCAGCATTATAAAGATAAACTGTTCCAAGAGTGAACTTCACTTTCTGCTTGGTGAAGGTAGTTGGGCTTTCCCTGCCCACCTTGGAGCAGTGCCGGATGCAGGGCTCCCAGTGCACCAGCATCGCCCACCGCACTGCAACAGGCTGATGCTCCCCAGATCTCTCCATAAGGTGGAGACACGGCCCATCCCAGCGACGTCCCTCGAAGCCTTTCTCTCTCCGCCTTTCTCCATGAGACGACGGTGACAGCGTCGTGCGAGGCATTGCAGACTGTTTACAGGCTTCTAGAGTTCCCAGGCACTTTAGGACAGCGTCCTGCCACTGTTTCCAAACGGACAGCCAGGACTTTTATAAGTGAACTTTCCTCTCCGTGTCTATTTATTATACGTAAACATTTGCCAGAAAAACACCACTCGGGCATGCTCAGAGCCAGCCAGGTCATTGCACAAGGCAGCGGCGGCGTCCCATGTGATAAGAGCGCGGAGCCGTGCGCGCCTATTCTTAGCGCTGGAATGCGCACCGTGCCCCGCGCCCGCCGCTCCTGCGCCCAGCGCCCGGCGCGGCGACACTCACTGCGGCACACACGCGGCCAGAAATCACCCTCTGTGAATCACCTCCCTACTGAAAGAAACCTCCCGTGGGTTTATAGGTTTTTGTCCAGGCTCTAGCTGTGGAAAAACTCAGCAGAGAATAAACGACAGAGAGTAAGTGCTTGCAGTGAAGGACAACAGAAGGTAAACGTTTCTACCCTTCCGTTCCACTGCAGGTTGAGCAGTTAAGCCATGACCGTAGATACTCATCATATTGTTCTGACTGGCACTTAATTTAGTCATTGTGTGTCTGATTAACATAAACCCCCCCCACAGCTAAGCAGAGTTAATAAATAACTTTTAATACAGATTCCCAGTCTCTAGGGTTCCGTTTGCCCTGCTGCAGAGTTCAGCTCTGCCAGATTTGCATTCTTTGGGAGTGACTAACTCTAGAGGAAAGAGGCACAAGCTACTAAACTGCTAATACTTTAAAATAGTGAATAAATGTCTAAGTGCGTTTATTCAACATGATGGAAATGGACAAACCAATTGCTTCTGCCCTCCAGCTTTAATCCAAAATCAGTGAGATAACTTCAGCGCTTTTGCTGCTTGCCAATGACACAGGCAGTGCTGACCTCAAAGTTGCAACCTATCTGATAACTTTATGAAAGTTTTAAAGGGTCTTAGCGACCTTTTGGCTTATTTATTATTTTCCCACTGTGTTTAAACCATGTTCCATTTTTATGTGTAATAGTGAACGGATATTTACAGCAACATCAAAGTCCTGATTTGTTCCTTTGGAGCTGGATATTTCAATAAAAGCTGCTAAGAATTTGGGGTTTTTTTCTGCCAAGTCCAGAATTCATCTCTCTCATATTTTGCTATGGAAGAGGGATCCACTGAAGAGTTTCTCTTCAAAGACCAGGACTTCTCCTGTGAACTGCTGAGGCAGCTGAATGCTCTGCGGCAGAGCAGGATGCTGACTGATGTTACCCTCTGCTCCGGGGGCTTTGAAATCCCCTGCCACCGAAATGTGCTGGCTTCCAGCAGTCCATACTTCAAGGCAATGTTCTGTAACAACTTCAGGGAGAGTCACCAGCCTAAAGTCATTCTGAAGGGCATTGACGCTGATATTTTGGATCAGATTATCTTTTATGTTTACACTGGGGAGATTCTAATATCCACTGAGAATGTCTTGTGCCTCTTGGAGACTGCATCCATGCTGCAGTACACTAAGCTGTTTGAGGCCTGCTCTACCTACCTCCAAGACAAGCTGACTCCTGACAACTGTCTGAGCATGATCAGACTGTCAAAAGTCTTGAACTGCCAAAGCCTGAATAAGAAAGCCAAGGCTATGGCTTTGAAATGTTTTCCTCTGGTGGCCTCTTCTGAGGACCTGAAGGACCTCTGTCCCACGGAGCTCATAGATTACCTTGGGGATGATGAACTCTGTGGGGAGGAGGAGCAGGTCTTTGAGGCACTGATGGTCTGGATCCGGCATGACCTCCAGGCACGACAAGGCTACATCCAAGAGTTGTTCAAGAAGGTCCGACTTCAGTACGTCCATCCGACTTTCCTCTTCCATTTCATTGCTAATGACTCACTCGTTCAGTCCTCACCCTCTTGCAGGAGCATCCTGGAGTCAGCCCGCAGACACATGTTTTCCTTGTACAGCACCAACGCCCCTGACGTCAAACCCATGATGCATGTTCCTCGCAGGTACTCCAGCCAAGAGTTCCTCATCATCATTGGTGGCAGGAAGGACAGCCAGCAGACAACGAGGGATGTCCTGCTATATGATGACAAGACGAACCAATGGCTGAGCCTGGCGAAACTTCCCGTGCGCCTGTACAAAGCCTCTGCAGTGAGTTTACACAGCAATATTTTTGTGCTCGGAGGGATGCCTGTTAGCAATAAGAAAAGTCTGGTCAGTGGTAATATTTACATTTACTCCCTCAAACTCAATCAGTGGAGGTTGATTGAGCACATGCTAGTTCCACGTTATTCCCACAGAAGCCTGGCATATAAAAATTATATTTTATCATTCGGTGGAATTGGTGAAAACCAGGAAATCCTGAATTCTGTGGAAAGATACGATAGTGTCTACAACACCTGTGAGAGCATGGCAAACATGCCTGTTGCCGTCCTTCACCCTGCTGTTGCTGCCAAAGATCAGAGGGTTTACCTGTTTGGGGGAGAAGATATAATGCAAAACCCTGTTCGGCTTATCCAGGTAATGGTCAGTCCTGCTTGTCATAGGCAATTTCTTCTAAGGTATTCAGCAGTCCATGAGGAAATCAAACCACTCAAAAAACTTCACTGTGTGTTGCAGCAAGAGGCAGGATGAGTTGATCCATGGCCTCAAGGAGCATTGCAGTTCTTCCATTTTCCCCTTCTGAATGTTTTTCAGGCAGCAGCCCCAAGACACTGCTTTGGGTGTCAGTCAGCTGTGCCACTGGTGGGCACTAGGGCCAGGGCTGCCTCAGGTGATGCCCTGGCAGACAGCAGCAGCTCCCCCTGCCTGGCTTCATGCCTGTAGCCAACCTCACCAAAGTCAGTGCTTCCCCCTTGGCACTGAGCTGGGGTCTCAGCCCGCACCTGCTCGCTCGCAGCAAACATGAACACTTGCAATCATTAGAGTGATTAGATACTCACTCATCAAAGGGCCAGAACTTAAACTGACAGTCATTTTGGATAAACAGTTGTGTTTAAAATGTGACTCCTGCCACATGTTGCTGGCTCTCTGCCTGCTTTCAGCTGTTACACTCTATTAGGAGGAAGAAATACATTAAATTTTTTCTTATCTGATTTGATGCTTTAGCAACATTCTAATGTTTCTTTTCCCATGAGTGTTTTTCACGGTTCGAGGTGCTTTTACTAAGAAGGATTAAGCTAAGATGGCAACCAGGACATGAGCAATGCTTTATAACGGTACTTCATTATCGGGGGAAGGAAATGTATTTATCAGTTAGTGGGGAGATGCTGTGGTGATATTTGCTATATAAAGAAGCAGATAACACGACATGAAGGTTTGTGTTACCCAGATGCAGATGACTGAATGATCATCATCTGGCAACAGCTCTTTTTCTCACATAAATCGATGACTTAGATACCACTCTTAAGTCCCTTTGCCAGTCCGAGTGCATACCAGTCACCAGCATAAATCTAGCAGCTGGGCATACATGATGGCTGCCAGCAGAGCTAGGTGAAGCTGAGGTTTGTTTGCCCAGGAAATTGCTAAGGCTAATAAGGAATACATAGAATAACTAGAAAATGAAATGAATCAGCTTGCCCTTTGGGAGAACTAGTTACAGTGATTTAATGGCCATGCAAGAATCCTTCCTATGGCAGATACACTGCTTTAGTGCTTCTGCTAGCATCTCCTGAGCAGACAATCTTGGGGATCCAGAATGCTTTCCAAGGGGACATATTAGGAAAAAAAAGTGGGTACATTCTCTGATTTCCAGCAGTTTGAGCCAGAGGATTGTATTTATTAGAGCAAAATAAAACCCAGAAGTTCCTTTGTAATTACAGATGTCAGTTAAAATGAAATATAAACAACTATGTAAACATCTTTATTTTTTTGCCAGGTTTACCATGTCTCCAGGAATATGTGGTTTCGTATGGAGACCAGAGTAGTGAAGAATGTCTGTGCACCAGCTGTTGTGATTGGAGATCAGATAATCATCGTAGGTGGTAAGGGCTCTGTTTCACCTTCCCTCTCCCTCCCCTGCCCAGATTCTGTGGGTTTTTGCAGCTTCCTATTTGGGGTGCTCCCTCAAAAAGATCATGGGGAGGAAAGGAGGAGTGTGCCCACCCTCCATACACTTATGGAGCCTCATGGCGACTGAAGTGGATATAAGTTCTCCATGAGGCACTTTCTTACCCCAAGTAGCAGTACCTGGGTGGAGGAAACTGAGGAAAAGCCAATGCAAGTTACTGCTCTTGGGAGGAAGCCAGGAGCATGGGCGTCCTGAACCTCCCCTGCTGACTCGCGGCCTGCTCCTCGCTCTCTGCTCCGCTTGGAAGAACGGGAAGCACGGTTACCACAAGGCCATGGATGGCTTGTCAGGATGGGTGGGCTATAGTCTGTGAGGGGTTGGTCGGTCTTTTACCTGCCTCCTGCGGGTAATTGTGAAATATCCCAAAAGGAGTGTGAAACACTTGGAAAGAGGAAACTTCTCAGGGTGTTTTTCAAGCTGAGGACCAGCCTCTGCCCATGGCAGTCGGGTGTATCATGTCATTGATAATTTGGCCCTCTACAGTCCTTAATGCCTCTTCCCTCACCACAGACTGCCAGGAGGAAGCATGTGTTGAATTATTTAAGGAAAAATGAGACAGGTAGTATCTTTAGCAAAGCAGAGGATTGAACCCAGACTGCACAGGACTTCAGTGTGGTGTCAGCCATCAGGGAGAGGCCAGTGCTATCCTTTGCAGTGAGAAGAGGGGAGAGCTGAATCCAAAGGTCCAAGACTATCAGGCTCCTATGTGCCAGACTGCCCTCACCTCAGACCACACTCATGTTTTTCTACATGGGCAAGGTACCTCGGGGTACCAGGCTTCCACACCTCCACTGCTCCAGGACAGTGGCCCTCTTAGCAGCCCCTACCTCTCAGCCAATACGAGGTTTTATCACCCCTCAGAGCAGGAGCTGTCCACTGGGTCACTGGCATGGTGGCCAGCACAGATTTGGTGCTGAGGGCTTTAGGAGTGGAGTGGGGACTGGTGGCACCATGCTGTTGCCTACCCAGCTCCAGTCAGCAGACTCCAACCCAACAAGGCCCATTGCATGTGCCATTGGTTTCTGTATTTCCAAGTGAAGCTCTAGGAGTCTGCTTGGTAAAAAGAAATATTTTCAGAAGTTTGAAGGCACACGCAGGTAACTGCAAGCTCCAACCATATTTGACAGATCGGCTGCCTGATCCGATGGGCTTTATGGTGCTCATCAAGCCTTGGCTGCCAAGGTTCTACGAGACAGGATGAGGACAGACAGGAAAGGAAGATAGACAGACAGGCATTCCTGTGACACATCATCACTTCTTAGTTTAGATATCTTGATTCTGCCAGATTATATATATGTTATATAACAGGTTTCATTGAACACCAGCATGAAGTTTATTATTATTATTATTATTTCTGCTGGCCATAAGCACTTAATTCCCATCTGTCTCTTCCACCTCCGGCTTTGCATTCAGGGTACACCCGGAGAATAATTGCTTATGATGCAAAAGGCAACAAGTTTGTTAAATGTGCAGACATGAAGGACAGACGAATGCATCACGGGGCCACTGTCATCAAGAACAAGCTGTATGTCACAGGAGGACGATGTCTCACCTCAGACAATGCCATCAAGGACCTGGATTCCTTAGACTGCTATGATCCAGAGACTGACACATGGACACCAAAGGGAAAACTGCCACACAAACTCTTTGACCATGGGTGCCTTACACTCCAGTGTGTCCCCTGTTCTAACCTTCTCTAAACAACTCTTGGTACTTCCTTGATATTTTGTGCTTTTCTTCCCAGAAAGGACCCACCTCACTCTGCAGAAAGCACATGGGGAATCTTCATGGGGTCACGCGAAGTCCAGACCTTGAAGGCACCAGCAGTGTTAGTCCTTCCCAGACCCTGTGCCAGAAAGGTCCTGAGCTATGTGCTCACACTGTGTTCATCTGGCTGATATTGCATTTGGTGCTGCTGAGTCCAATCTGGAGGCCTTACCCAGCATCTCAAGAGGAAACAGGACAAAGATACTGGGTAAGAACCCAGTGTGGGATTTGTCCTTGTACAGACTTTGAAAGTGAAGAGTGATGCTGGTATCTCCAGGGAATGTGAGATCTTTGCTGTCATGCAAACTCAGCTGCCTGCCACAGCCCTGTGCTGCTCATTGCTGACCGAGCTTTCCATTTCCAGTGGTGGGAGTGTTTAGAATAGGAAGCCCTAAGCTCCAGTCTTGTAGCCAGCCCAGGAGCAGCTGCCTGAGTTCGCTGTGGTAGTCAGCTCATAAGAAATAAAATTTTAATTTTCCTAGCGGCTAATTAGAAATTGGCAAAAGACTGATGCTTTGATTTAAACTCTCATATTGCAACAAGAAGCAGATTTGTCTTTTCTGAGCTAACATTTTTCCACAGTGCAGGGAAGATTTTTGTTCCATCTGCCTGGCCTCTGAAGGATCAGGAGAAGACAGGATGGAAATCAACATTGTCTGTCTGCATCTTATTTTTCAAGAGATCTTATTTTGCAGGGATCTTCCTTCTCCTTTTGCATGAGGAATAGCTATGGGGTTAGTTAGGATGACTTTGGCTGATGGAGTTCCTGAAATGTAGAATAGCAGAGAGAACACATGGAGGAAAGGGGATGTAAAAGAGAAGAGGTATTTGGGAGGAACAATTTTTTTTTCCCTTTCTCCTCTCTCCAAACCACTGGAAAAAAGCCCATGAGACAAAGCCAGTGACAGGAAGCCAGCTTTCCAAGAAGAGCAAGTCTAAATCTGCCACTTGGCAAAACAGCTCTGGCTCCACCAATATTTTTGTGGGGTTCTGCCACTAAGTGCATACTTTTAAAGGGAGGGGATTAATCAGCAGACACTGAACAGGCTGTGAACTGCTGTTAGGTCACCAGGCTTGGTAAGATTGCTGAGATAGCAAGGAGCTTTACAGATGACCACTATCCAGAGAAAGAATGGCAGAAACAACACCCCTTTTTCTTCATATTTGAAAGAAAGTGAGACTTTTCAAAGGGTACAGGATGGCATGAGGAAACCATACTCAACCTTCCTCTTCACAAAAGGCTTCACAGCCACGTGGTCACCACCACATTGCAGAAAACCAGCTCCAGACACTAAGATCCCCTCCCATAAATTGAACAGAAGAGTGACAGAAATAGTTAACAAAGTAGAGAGCTGGAAGGAAGTATTTAGTATCAATTGCTGGTTTAACAATGCAAATAAAAGGGCTATTATTGTTTGCATGAGCTTTGTGTTCAGGAGTCCCCATTGTTCCCTCCCTTTGTTGATAAAGAGAATTGTTTTTGCACCAGTGGGTATTGCCAGGGTTTCCTTCTAAGGATCTGAGTAAACCTGCAAAAAATGAGTGGGAACTCAAACTCCTCTCCCAGCTCAGAAGCATTTGGCTAGATTTCTCTTCTGTCTTTCAGTCCATATCATCATCTCCTCCCTGCGCAAAGCAGAACTAAATCATGGCACTTGCCAAATTGAGCTGGAGCAGTGATTCATCCTTGCTTCCTCACAGACCAGTTCCAGCTCTCTGGAGAAAGAAGCCTTGTCATGGCCAATTATGGAAAGTCTGCCCCAGGGAGATGTTTATTCCTAACCCTGCAGTGCTGCCTTCCCAAACTCCATCCTGTTGTGACCCCATTCAGCTCCAAACTCCAGGAGACGGCAGTTGCTGCCATGCATTTTAGCTGACACAGATTCCTGCCAGGCTCGTGACTGTACCCAAAACTGAGAGAAAAAAATGTTGACTTGGGGCCATAATCCCATGTTTGCAAACCACTGCCACAGTCACTGGTTTACGCTTAGAAGCAAACAGATTTTTTTTTCATTCCTGTATCATGTAACTAGTGGTTTTCTCTGTGTTCACATGGGACCAAGCAGTACCTTGCACAGCTGGGCAGGAAATGGGTAGCACAAAAAAGAGGCAGGGTTGCGTCAGGATTGAGCACAGCATCTTTCCCCCATCTCTTGGGGAGCCCTCACTTCACCCCCAGGTCCTCGGAGATGCCAGAGGCTATGGCCTGCTCTGCTTTGGCTCCAACCCTGTGCTCCTTCCCTTCACAAACTTCTCGCCTTATGCCCATAATTCAAGGAATTTGGGATTGCTGGGCATTAAATTCAAAACCTGGTTTCTAATAGGCTTTTGTGTTGTGGTGAGTTTTGATGCAAACTCTGACAAAGCTTTTGGGGCCCTTTGAAGAAGAAGGGTTGAAATCAGAAAACAGTGTTGAGCCTTTCCAAGACAGACAAGGGGTAGCAAAGTTGCTCAGTCACGGGTGGTGAGCAGCACACGCAGCTACAGGATGGGATCCTCAGCTCTGGGTGGGCACTACGGGGAGGAGGGATGTTGCCTTCCTAATCAGGTGCTGACCACCACCTGGCCCACCTAGACCAGTACCTAATACCCTCCTCACTGCTTATAGTTGTGAAAGCACTCCTAGCAAGGGTTGGCCAAGGTACCTCTTTGTCCCTTGTTAGGAGGGCACTACTCATAGCAGGACCTGCAAGGTTGTCGCTACCTGATACACATTTACATGCTTTTTCAGAGGTCTGATCTTCTAAATATCAAGCTTTTGAGTTCTCACCTAGATGGGAATCCCCCATGGAAGAGCAGCAAGGTTCTTCACAAATACAATGATGGCCCCCTGAAAAGGTGGGAATTTGTTGCTCTTCATTTAATAACCATGGAAGCCATGGAAAAGAGGCTTTTTAAAAAGGTGTATTCTTGCAACCTCTAGAAGGGTTGAGCACCCACCACATTTTTTCAAATCAGAGAGTGCTTTAAACGTTCATAACCTCCAAGGCTTTGTTCTCAGTTGCCCTGACACAGTCACTAGATCATGGAAACCACGGGACCACCTGGCTGAAACCACTCTGTTCCATGGGACAGTGAGTTACCCAGTCCCTCATGGTACTTGTCCAAAACACTGAAAATCAGCCATGAGATGCTCTGATCCCTCCCCAAGTAACATACTTGAGGTGTTATTGCCCTCAGAGCTTTTAATACTATCTTCTTTGCTGTACCTTCTGCCACAGAGATAAAGGGCAATTGATTACCCTTTTACATACCATCTATTTTTACATCTTTAGAGTTTATTAGGACATTTCAAAGTCTGTAGACTAAACAAACTCAGCCCTTTCAATCTTTCCTCATAAGTCATGTTTTCTAGACCTCTGATAATTTTTGTTGCTCTCCTCTGGACAATTTTCAGTTAGTCTGTTGGTGGTTTTTTTATTTATTTAAGTGCAGGGCCATGGCTCAGCTTTGCAGTGCTGAGAAAGGCAATAAGCCCTTTCTGCATCTTACCTACATCATTCCTGGTCTCAGAGCCCAGAAGGATTTTGCTTTTCACAGCAGCAGCACAACACTGGGGTTCAGCTGTCGCAGTTAAGGAATGTTTGCAAGTTCGGGGAAGGTCACATGGAAAGACTGCAGGACATCCAGAATCTCCCAGGGCTATTCCCTAACTCCATCTTTGCTTTGGCTCATCAGGATCCGAAGTCAGAACCTGTTGAAAACAATGTCTCTCCACGGCTTCAACAAGGGGCTTTGGACATGGCCCTAATTATTGTGTTCTCAGCTGAGTCCATCACTAATTCCATTAATTCTAACAGGAAATATTTAATGTTTGAGTCTTTTTTTTTTTTTTTTTTAATACCAGGGGAAAAGTTTCAGACAAAAAAAGTAAAGGAAGGGAGGAGATTGCATTTTCTTTTCAACTTTCTTCCCGTTGCCTTGCTGCAAACCCAGAGCTGAGTCCTGCTGCACAGGCAGCCTGTGGCAGCAACTTTGCTTTGATCTCAGCAAAGAGTCGTAGGTTAAGCCTGTGTTTTTTCACTGTAACCATTTATCAAACAATACAGTCCTTTCCAAGGGCAGCCTTTTACTTCTGCAGTAATATGTTTATAATTATAACGCATTTCCTGCTTCTTTTTGATTAAACACACCTGACAAAGTAGGAAAGATGTCAATGCATAAATAAATGGGCACACCAAGTTCATTGCTTTGTCATTCCTCTTTTTTCCAAATGCCAAGGAGTTCATTGCGAGGTGAATCCTCTAGTTGAGAAGGAAACAATTGGGTAGAGCATATATGAATAGGGTACAGGGTAATTTATCCCTGGCATTATTCCTTAGCCTGACCTGAGAGCCATTAATAATTGACAGCAGCAAAAACAATCCCTTTTTAAAAATAGAAACATCCATACTTTTTTCCAGCTGCTTGAAAGCTCCCCCAGCAGAAGTTGAAGTCATATTCTCCATGGCACAATGAGCATGAATTCCTCAGTGCAAGGTTGCACCTGCAAAGGAGCTGAGATCTGCTAATTAGTGGACTGCTAATAATGTTTTCAGTGGCTAAATCCAACGAGTTTTTCCACAGTCCAAATGAAGCAGAGTTCTTATGGACAAACTGATGTCTCAGGCTGCTGGTGCCACCAATGTCCACAGGGCTCCTCAGGGTTTGTGGTGGAGCCCTGAGAGATTGATCTGGCCTCTTCTGTTTATTGATGTTTCCAAAATAGTAGCAGAGTAGCGAGGAGCCCAACTGCTCTGTCACTCGGCAAGTCACCCACTGGCTCCAGCTGCTGTCTGTCACTTCTCTCGGCAGAGCTCTTTGTTTGCCTGCACTTCTTTCATGTTGCAAGAACCCTTTCCCAGAAAAGCAAGCAGCGGCACATCTCGAGCAGCCCTGGGCCAACAGGCACATGTCTCATGGCTGCTTTAAACACAAGACATCCCCACAGCTGTTGGAGACTTTTGCGTTAAGAGTCAGGGGTGAGCCAGGAGGTAAAATGCTGCTGGAGGTGGGAAAAGGTGGAAGAATCTGGTCCACTTCTTCATCTGGTCAGGAAGATCCTCCTATATCTAATCTTCTCATGTCTAGTGTTCTGAATTTTTCTTGACCAGGCTGTGCCTTCTGATGAATAAGCTATGGCCCACCATCCCTCCCTAAAGCAGGTGTGCTGGGACAAGGACAAAGGCAGGTCTGCTTCCCCAGACCCCCCAGTGCCACATCTGTAATGACATTCCCTGAGTTTTGCCCTGGTCTTGGCACATTGGTGAGTTTTCTCTCTGCTCTTGGATACCTTCCTAGGCTCTGCAGTTGCCCTGAACCAACGTTTGGATTTGGCAATGACCACCCAGAGCACCAGGAAGTGATACCAAGGACTCTCAAGTCCAAACTTTCAAACTGATGGGATGCTTCTGGTTTGGAAAACCAGCCCAAATCAATCTGAGCCTTAGAACAGAACCCTGGCACCTCTCTAAGACCTGGGGGACTGTAGGGGAATGTGTTTAGCCCCAAGGAGCAGAGAACAAACTTAATGGAGAGTGCTGCAATGTGAAACTTGGCTACAAAGCTTCAGTGCTGGGAAAGGGCAGGGAAAGGGTTTTATCCAGAACAGCAGCAAGCCTTGGAATTAATAGGCTTGATTAAACTATTTTGATGTGCATGGTATGTGGAGATAAGGGCCCAATTCCCTAGGGTTTCCAGTGAAAATTAGATGTTAACATAAAAGTACGTGACATTCCCTGACAGGAGTAAGGAACACTGCTGGAAGACAAGAGACAAGTACAGCCCAAGGGGCAAAAGAGGCATTTCTTCAGAGAGCAAAGTTACCATGAACTTGCTGGATCTGTTTCAATGCTGAAATGACGTGGACCCTGGCACCAGGCAGATCGAAAGCAAGGGAACTATGCCTGCTTTGTGTTGTTATGACACACATATTTCCCTGAAAATGACATTAAAATGTACCAGAGGCTCAAACATTGTTCTGTTTATCTATTCCCTGGGTAGGATCTTAGAGACAGCCTGAGCACTGCAGAATATGGCCTCTGTGAAATAAACTTGGCCTCTGGCATGAGGACCATGAGCAGATGTGAAGTGGGAAGCCAGCATGTCAGGGTGTACATGACTATTGCCCACAGCTGCCTGTCAGGGCTCCATCCCTGGGAGACACACAGAGGGATGAGCCATGGGAGGACACTGCCCAGCCACGCACTGAGGTTTGCCAGAGAGGAAGCAGATGGCATGGAATGATTCCTCCCCATCATATTGACCCTGGGTTCATCCTGTGCAGAAACATGGAAAGGCTCCTCATCACCCAGGCTGTGCCAACAGTGCCTCAGTGTGCTTCAGGGCACATTTCAGCCCTGGCACTCCCTTGCAGTGGAACTTGCAGCTGAATTACCCATTAATTCACGGTGTGGACAAACCCGTGAGTGTGTGTGTAGAGCCATGGCATCCAACAGAGAAGACTCCCAGCAACTTAACTTGAGTGCCAGCTCAAACCCTGACCAAGGAGGGAAAACAGAGAGGTCCTATGGATGTTCTTCAAGATGCTGTGATATTTAATGGCTAATTTAGACCTTTTCAAGCAAAGGAAGTCTTTGGGCTTGGTAGGTTCTGACTGAAGGCTTCTAGCTGGGAGATCCTGTTTAGAGCCTACAAGAGTTGGCTGCTCATAATAACTTGGAACAAATTTCAGTAAATAGAGCCTATTTCTTCTTCCAGGGGGCTCTGGAAATTTTTTTCAGGAGAAAAGTAGCAACATACAATGAAAGAAGGGTTGCAGGCAAACTGAACTACAAATGTCAGGGAAGGCAAAAGCATGTTCTCCCTTCCAGCCTTAAGCATATGTTTTTAATGGCATGAAATGTGACATGCACAGTCCATCACGGATATCAAGCTGAGAGTCCATTATTTGTGATGGCAACGTAAAATACACAGGCCCTCACTCCAAAGAGCTTATGAGAAACTGGGAGCTGAGGACACAGATGGCCCTCAGAGCACCATCAGGTGGACTTTCAAAGCATCCAGCTCCTCCATTAGGCAGGAACAACACCTTATGCCATAACCTGGATAACTGAAATAGAAATGAAATGAAATGAAATGAAATGAAATGAAATGAAATAAAATAAAATAAAATAAAATAAAATAAAATAAAATAAAATAAAATTCAGCTCTTCCTTTTGGCTCCCTGGTCCACAGATCAGCAGACAAATATGATCAAGTGCTAAGGTACAGGATGTTCTGGAAACTTGGGCAAAACTGGCTGCACCAACCTTTCTATCCCCAGGTGCCTCATAGCTGGAAGGGAATTGCTGCCCTTCACCTAGGAGAAGAGTTTTTTCCCCTGATTTTCCATGTCAAGATTTTTCCCTTCCCCAGGAAAGGTAGCAGAAGCGTTGGGGCAACTCTAGGGATGGGCACACACCTGGGAAATTGGATCCCTTCTGCTTTTAAAAACAAGTGATTTACAGAGTAAGGGCAGACCATTCAGACAGCTCAGGGAACTCTGAGTTCCAGGAACAAGCTATAAAAGCCATCTTGATTGTCTGAAAATACTTTGATATTTCTCTTTCAAATTTCCAAAGCAATTTCAAAGGTAAGGTTATAGGTAGTGCAGACCAGTCTTCCTAGGACTGCCACCAGTGAAGGGAAATGCAGCTGGGGAAATGATTACATGGATCAATGTGATTTTGCCTTTATCATATTTGTTTGGCTCTAGAACAGATTTTCCTCTACTGACTTGTGGCTGGACTACTGCAAATACATGGATTTTCATGTAAGTACAACATACTCATTTGTGGCTGCAGTGTGTGAGCTCAGCTTGATCAGGAGAAAATCCCTGCCCAGGTTTTAGTAGAAACCTTCAGACACCCTGATACTGCCAGGCTCAGTGGGATAGGCACTTGCAAACAGCATGAGTCATTTGCCCTGGAGCTGTAGGAGCAGAGAAGATCTGAAGATCTAGATCAAATTGGTGAATCTGCAGCATCTGACACAGTTTAAGAGGTTAAGCCTATTTATAGACAAATGAGGGTAATTTTCATAGCTGAAGGGATTGTAACTTTTTTTCAATAATTTCATAATAAACTCTAAGGAGGAGAATACTGAGATCTGTACTCAGATAACTCTTTGGAGATGAGAGGAAGTCTGTCCAAGACAAGGAAGGAGTCGAAGGAGCCAGTAACTCAAGAGTGCATTATCCTCTTCCTGGATTAAGTTTTACTTTCAGGACAATACAAAGCATCCCTGTGGAGCCAGATCTTGATCTCCCTGCCTGGTGCATAGGTGGGACCCACACAAGTACATTTGAAGGGGAAAACAGAGAGAGACACAATGGTTTTGCATCCTCAGGAAACAGATAGCTTATTTTCAGAGGAATTTCTGTTATCACTTCTTGTCTTACTTCTTCTTTAGTGAAATATAATATTTATTTTGAAAAGAGGACAGCATTTTGCTCTTTCAGTGACATGAAATTAAGTAAACTTTCTTGAACAGACAAATTGTGAACTATTAGCCTTATAGTCCTGTGGTAGATCACACCCCTTCTCATTCTGGTCATGTCATTTGCCTGTGGATTATATCTCACAGCAGAATCAGCTCAAAGCCTACTTAGAATTTTGTCTAAAGTCTAATAACTCAAGGGAACCCTTTTGGTTATCACTAACGGTGAAAATGAGAGTTAGTTTGCTAGTTGGTATCCTCAGTGCATTTATGTGGCATTACCAGTAAGTGAGAAAGGATGTGAGTTGCTTGTGGGTAAAATATTGTTTCTTTCATCTCTCCAATGCCCCATCATTAAAATAAGAATGATACCAACCCCATGAGGGCATTTCAAATGAATCTGCTAAAGTCTTTTTTTAAAGATTGCTTTTGTATAGTCCTACTGCAGCTACTTGCTCTTTAGGAAGTAACCACACATATAGAAACAGTGTTCTTAATTAATATAATTATGTTCTTAAATAAATGGGTATTCATCTGGATAAGCACAAAGACTTATCAAAAGAATATGGGACTGATTTTGACTGAGGCTACACACTGCCCTCAGGAAAAAAAAAA
>VXBQ01002343.1:303-13074 GCA_013400175.1 Phainopepla nitens
CGGCGGAGCCCAGCTGGCCCCTTCCGTCAGCGTGGATCCCCGTCCCCGCGTTCGCAGCGCTCTCGGTGCGGCTCGGAAACCGCCGCGCTCCTGGGTGGGGTCTGTTTTGTCGCCCGACAAAGCTGTCCTTTTCCCCCGCCCTCGGCCGGGCTCCTGGCAAAGCTGGCTCCAGCCCTTCCTCTCGGAACAGCTCCTGACCAAGGTAGAGCTCTGACATCGTGAAAGAGGGATGTGTGCCGTGGGACAGGCCCGGTACCCGACAGCCTTCCATCCCGGGTGTATCACAGGGGCTCGTTTGCCTTCTCCTGAACGTCTCGTTTTGCAGCTGAAGAGTTCAGGTCGGCAGCTTCTCACCTTCTTGGTGGCTGGCTCTGGAAATTCAGGGTGATTCCTGTCCCAGCTTTCTTGCAACACCCATTGGTGTAACATGTGCAGATACCCACGTCTGGGTAAAAAANNNNCCCCACCTCTGGGTAAAAAAGCAAATGATTTGGAGGGGTCTGAACTGGATGTGACTTTTGTGTTTGCTGTAAATCCCATAAATCACTGGACGTGCAGCTGTTCACTGAGGGAGCGTGGAGTGTCAGTGTAGATCTTGGTGCTGGGTGTGAGTTCACCCCTGTGCACTTCCTCATCTGTGTTGAAACATCACCCAAAAATTGCACCTCGGACTAAAACACATAAAAAGACTCTCTTAAGCAAGGCTTGGGAAATTGAAAGTTAAAAAAAAAAAAAAAATTTTTGTAACAACTAAGCGTCGAGAAAGTTTTTGCCTAAAATCTCTTAGGGCTTCAACTCGGTGTTTTGCTGAATTTTTGGGGGACAGTGTGGCAGTTGTTGATGCTGTCCCTTGCCGTGGTATACCCTGGCTCTGGGATGGGTTTGCTGCTGTGGCCAGGGTGTATTTTGGCACTGCCTGGCAGATCCTCGCTGGGATCACATGACATTCCTTGCCTTTGGAGTTCGTTGGGAAGGTTTATTTCAATTCCCAAAGTTAAAAATAGTCAACGTCATAGTTAAGAAGTCAGCGGGCACGCAGTGCCTCCTGCTCCAGACAACTCGTGCTTTTAATAATTAGTCATTAGTATTAGTTGTTGGTGTAACTCTGCAGTTTGGGGGCTTTCGAGAGGAGTATCACCAAGCAGAGAAGGAAGCCTGCACGTGCAGATTTTGGAAGTGTTTCCCACCAGTCAAACCAGTGCCTGGTTGTTTCTGGGGTGCCTGAACTGGAAGGCAGAGGTGATTTATTCCCTGATTCCTGAACTGGAAGTCTGGTGATGGTAGCTGTGTACAGCCTTTGGTTACTGTCTGGTGTGTCAGGGTTGTGTCTCCACAGTGGAATTTGGCAGGTGCTGGGGTACAAATCGATTTTCTGTGCCCAAAGATGCCTTAAATGTGCTGTTTCTGTAATCCTTCCATGAGTTGGTGTGGAAGCCTGGAGGGAAGTGTCCTGTGCAGACAGAGTCAGTTGGAAGGGAGACTCTCCAATAGCACCTTGGGGAAAACAGCCCATCCATGAGGGAGGAATCCAAACAGCTGACTTACCCAGGTCCACTCAGTTCTCTCTGCATTATTCCCAAGCCATACAGCTGAAAATGGGATTTCAGATTCCCTCTGGGGACAGCAGCTCTCACACGTGCCCAGGTTGGCCCTGCAGCAGCAGTGGCAATCCAGGACCTGAAAAGGAGCTTTCCATGGGGAAAATCCCATGGATTGCTGTGTGGGAAATCCCAGCACAGCAGCCCTGCTTGGTTTTGGAGCTGGAAGAGCAGAGTTTCAGGGAAAACCTCTGATGGAGTCTTTGACCTGTAGCAACAAGGAAATGTGGTTTCCAAAGCCCTTGTGTACACAGTGGGTGACAGGAGGTGACTGGATCCTTGGCTGAGGCTCTCCTGTGTTTGAATAACCCCAGCAGCTCTGATCCCTGCCTCTGGGTTTGCTCAGAGCTCCACCAGGAGCCTGGGATACACCTAAAAATGTACTGGAGTGTTTGCTGGGGCTATGGGCAGGGACTGGTTCACAGAATCCCAGAGTGGTTTGGGTGGGAAGGGACCTCAGAGCCCAGCCAGTGCCACCCCTGCCATGGCAGGGACACCTCCCCCTGTCCCAGGGNNNCCTGCCCACCCTGCCAGGGAACAATTCCTGCCCCAAATCCCACCCAGCCCTGCCCTCTGGCACTGGGATCCATTCCCTGGCTCCTGTCTCTCCAGGCCCTCATCCAAAGTCCCTGTGAGCTCTTCTGTAGGTTCCCTTCAAGCTCAGTCTTTAGTTTGTAAGGAAAAAAAATGGATCTCAAGGAATATTGAAACTGGCCTCTGTCTAAGGAGGATGTGTGAGGAAATTTGGGGTTAATTCTCTAAAACCAAAGGTCTATTTGCTTATGTAAGGGAAGAGACACTAACAGAGCATTTCTGCTTCACCTTAGTGACTTCCATTCCCTTCACATTTCATCTTTGCACCTTGGCTAATCCTGATCTGTGATGGCTGCTGGGATATAACTTCCTGTCCCTGTAATTGGCCATACTCTCACTTTGAGTCCCTTCAAGCTAATATTTCCTGCTAAAGCAGCAGTTCAGCTTTGGATGTGCTGAGGTGCCAGCGTGAGTGATTTCACTGCCCCCTTCTCAGGCACTATAAATATTCCAGATGGCATTTCTGCAAGAAATCCCAGAGTCATTGTAACCTCCCTGGGGAGGGCAGGGCCTCAGCCTCCAGCTCTGCTGTTTGCAGGTACAAAAGGAATAAATCTCTGAAAGCTTAGTCCATCACAAACCATTTTAAATTGTCACTGGTTTTCGGCCATTTTCCCGGTGCAGAAATCATTTTTATGGTATTTGGTTTTGAGAACTGTGGTGATTTCTCAGCTGGGGATGCTCCTGGCTGGGTCAGTGCAGTGATGCTGCTCCTTGGTGCTCCTCTCATTTTCGTGCTCTCCCTGCTGCCACTCCTGCTACCAGCAGATTGTCTTTATTTTGAATGTTAAAAATGTTGGGATAAATAACTTCCGGGCAGCATATCCCTGAGATCTTAATTTTTAATGTCTTTTTATTGGCATGCAGTGTGTCAGGGTGTCGGTGGTTTGAAGTGAGCTGTGGATAAAGGATCCACAGGAGCTGTGCACACTTTGTGGAGCTCCTCAGGGTCCAGCCTTTGGCACCTGGGAACAGGTAAGGAGGGAGGCTGCTGAAAAATTTGGGTGCCAGAGCTAAGCCTAAGCATGTAATCACTGTTGTCTGACTAAGTGCAATGCAAATGAAGATGAGTCACCAAAAAAAAAAAATGTTTTCCCATGAAATCTCCAGTAACAGCTCAGGAGAACAAAGGGGGTGTGAGTATTGGGAGATTCCCCCCAGTGCTCCTGATGGAGGTAAAACTTCCCTGGATCTTCATCCCTCCTGCTGTATTTTGTGTTCCTGAGCTTTAGTCACCTGGCTTCAAGTCTGCAAATCCAGAGATAAAAAACAGTGATTTTTTGAGGCTTGTTTTATTTTGAACACAACCAAAGCTGTGCTAGGAGCATGCAAAACTGTTATTTTAAATGTGGAAGTACAGAAAAATGACTTGGATGAAATTATTATTTTTTAATTATTTCTTTTGCCTTAGTTAGAAGCGGGTTTGAGTTGGAACCATTTGCTTTGAAATAACTTGATAGTGACACATTGAAACAGTGAAGTTTTTAAAGATTAGTCCTCAAGTAATAAACCCAAGTTTGTTTGTGCATCCTGGGAGGATTTATTCACTCAGGATTGTGATGTATTAATGTCAGAAGGAAAGAAGGATCCCCAGGTAGAGAATGGGGAAAAACTTGACAGATTTTGGGGAAACAAATGATGGTTTGAATGGTGAAGATGCTGTTGCTGTGCAGGGGTTGCAATGAAGTTTGAAAACCAAATATTTTCGGGGTTCAGATAAAAAAGGGGTTACCAGAAGAGGCTTGCCTGTTCCCTGGAGTTGTGGGTGTCCCACCCCTGGCAGTGTTCCAGGCCAGGCTGCACAGGCCTCAGAGCAGCCTGGGCTGGTGGGAGATCTCTCTGCCCATGGCAGGGAGTGAAATGGGATGAGCTTCAAGGCCCCTTCCAAGCCAGACCATTCCATGATTGTATCCCCTTTTTGGGGAGCAGCAGCAGCTGTGAGCTGTGTTCATGTTGTGCCCAGGCTGGGGCTCAGTCTGCTGCTGGCCCCTGGCATGGAGCAGGTGAATTAGACAAGGAAAAATCCCAATAAACCCCGGCCCAGCCAAGCCCCCTGATCCCAGCTCGGTCATTTCTGTGACCTGAACCCAGCAGGAGAGGCCAAAGTCATTTCCACATTTCCACTTGGGGGTGGCTGTGCTGCAGAAGTGGCTGCCAGGGGAATTCTGGAGGGGAAAAGATGGCTGGCTTCAGAATGAAAGTAGAAAGTGGAAGTGGATCTGTAGGTGGGCGTTGGATGCTGTGCTCTGGATGCAGGCTGGAGCTCAAGAATCCCCTCAGCTCTTGGCTGCTGGAGGTTGGACAAGTGTTGTTTGGCCTCTCCTGTGCCTGCTGCGACAGCCAGAAGGTCACAGGGCGAGCTGGACTCGTGTGATACTGTACGAGGAAGGTGGTTTGGTTTTGCTTTTGGTTGGTAGGTTTTTTTGGGGGGTTGTGTGTGAGTGTTGGGGGATTTTTTTCTCATCTAGGGCAGTGAATAATGAGCAGCAGTTCTGCACACGCCTCGCAGAGCCGAGGAGAAGCTGGGGATGGCTGTGGTGAAGAGCTGAGGAACTGAGCTGGCTGGAAACTTCTTTGTGTAACGTGGCTGTTTTTTCAGCTGAGCTGGATGGGTTCCCTGATGGGGCTCCTTATGTTACCCTCCAAATCTGTGCTGCTGGAGTGATAGGGCAGCAGGGGACGTGGAAACAGCAGAGTAGGTGGGGCTTGTACTCAGAATTCCAGGGTCATTGAGGCTGGAAAAGCCCTCTCAGCCCATCGAGTCCAACCTGTGACTGCTCCCCACCTTGTCCCCAGCCCAGAGCACTGAGTGCCACCTCCAGCCCTTCCTGGGACACCTCCAGGGATGGGCACTCCAAACCTCCCTGGGCAGCCCCTGCCAAGCCCTGAGCTCCCTTTCCAGGGAGAAATTCCTGCTGCTGTCCAACCTGAGCCTGCCCTGGCCCAGCCTGAGGCCATTTCCCCTTGTCCTGTCCCTGTTCCCTGGCAGCAGAGCCCGACCCCCCCTGGCTGTCCCCTCCCGGCAGGGCGGTGCGCAGAGCCACCAGGTCCCCCCTGAGCCTCCTTTGCTCCAGGCTGAGCCCCTTGCCCAGCTCCCTCAGCCCCTCCTGGGGCTCCAGCCCCTTCCCAGCTCTGTTCCCTTCCCTGGACACGCTCCAGCCCCTGCAGGTCTCTCTTGTCAGGAGGGGCCCAGAGCTGTCCCCAGCACTGGAGGTGCCCCAGCAGTGCCAGCAGAGGGGACGGGCACTGCCCTGGGCCTGAAAGGCTCCCCATGAAAATTCACTTTGTGGTTGCAGTTCCACAGTAACCGACCTCTTGGCAGCAGTTCCAGTGGCTGGCCTTCCCTCCTCCCTGCCCCCAGTGGGAAACAAACCCTGAACTGGGCTCGCTGCTGCCCTGCTGCTGTCGGTGCCTCGGGCACAGCCGGGCAGTGACGGGCAGGAGCGCTGCCGAGCTGCTTCCTTGGGCACAGCCGTGTGCTGGCAGCCCTGCTGCTCCTCTGTCCTTGCACTGGCACGCTGCTGATGTGCAGCTCAAACTCACATTGGGCAGCTGCTCCCCAAAGGTGCTGGGCCCCATCAGGAGCCGTGCAGGGGTGGCAGAGTGCCCAGGTCGGCTGTTTCCGGGAGGGGACCGAGCTGTCACTTCAGCAGTGACAGAGAGGAAGAGTTAGGAAGTCACTGATATTTTCTAGGGTAATGTGTTCAGATTTGGAGCACAGGCCCGTTGTTTCTTGTGACAGGCTGTGTGATCTGTGGGCTGCATGTGAATTTTCAGAGGCCGAACAAAATGTCTGTTGGTGTTGGTAGAAACTTGTTCATGAACTCCTAAGCAGGAACACAGCCTTTGTTTTAAGTAGCCAGTGATTAGTTTTTAGTGCCTTGTTGAGTGATGAACACAACTGGGAGGTGCAGAGAAGTGATTTCCTTTTGACTCCTTGGTTTATGTATTTCGAAAGAAAATCTGTTCTGCTCTTGCAGATTTTCTTCCCTGGGAGGGTGGGCAGGCCCTGGCACAGGGTGCCCAGAGAAGCTGTGGCTGCTCCTGCATCCCTGGAACTGCCCACGGCCAGCTTGGACTTGGAGCACCCTGGGATAGTGGAGGGTGTTCCTGCACACAGCAGGATGTGAAATGGGATGAGCTTTAAGGTCCCTTCCCACCCAAACCATCCTGTGATTCAACAATTCTCTTTATCCTGAGAAGAGAAAACACTTGATCTTCTCCACTCCTCAGGTCAATACTGATATTTAATTAGGGGATCGATCGAGAGCCCATTGATGAAAACCTCGTCAGGGGATAGGAAGAATCAACCCTGACTTGAAGGGTTTTGGGCAGGTGTTGCTGCAGCAGTGCTGCCTGTGAGGGGTTTTGCCTTGGCAGGCCCCACTCCCTGCCCCTGCTCCTGCAGCAGGGCGTGGGCTCTCCCTCCCCACCTGGGTGCCCACAGCTCCCTGCTCCTCCTCCCTGCAGCGCAGAAAGGCAGCGTGTCCCTGCTTGTCAGTGAGCTGGAGAACCTCGAGGAGCATGGTGGCTGGGACAGGGCTGCTCTGCCAGGAAAACTCATCCCACCTGGGCTTGAGAAATGCCCAGACAGGACACGGGAGCAGAGCAGCTTGCAGGGATTCTCCAGCAGTGGCAGCCAGTGCCTGTTCTGCTCCGTGACTTTTTGATGTAGAGAAGGATTTCAGCCTTGGTTTGGGTAACTCTTGTGAGGGGGTAAGGTACTTCAGAAATGCTTTGTGAAAAACCAGCTTGTCAGATTCTTGGTGCTGAGGGAATTCCCTGTCTGGCCCTGGAGAATGGGGAAGAGACCAGAGTTGCTCTTTGCAAGTTGTCTTGAACGTCTGGTGTTTCGGTGCAGCTCAGCTGTGTGGGTTTTCCTTTCTGTGTGGGTTTGACTACTAGTCTTGTGTGGGTTTAACTGAAGTCTCTGCATGTTTTGGTTCTGTTCTGTAGCTAAAACAACTCCAGGCTTTCTCTCCCACTGGGATTGTGACTGTTCTCTGTAACCTGGAGAAACACTCGTTTTTGTCTTGCATTTCCAAAATCTGACTTAATAAAAAATGCTCCTGGAGAGTCGCCTGCTTGCTTGAGAGCTGATGGGTATGGAAGTTCTGCAGTGATATCCATACCTGTACAGCTTTTTCCTCAAGGATGCTTCTCAAACTGATGTGCTTTCATGTTTGGATCCACTGAAGCTGTTGTTGGACTAGGAGGAGTGCTGGAAATGGTCTCTTCCCCAGACCATGGCTCTGGTGTGGCTGCTGTGTGTACTGGGAGTTCCTTTGGTGCTGGAGGGGCTGGGGTCAGCATCATGCTTGGGGAGGCTGTCCTGGCCTGAGAGCTGACCTTCAGAACCCTTAAAGCCGTGCTTCCAAAGGTGGGTGGTGCTCTGCTAAGCTCAGGTGTCACATCTCAGCGTGTCCAGGTGGGTCAGGGTGCAGTACCACCCACTGGAATTGTGGAGGGCTCAGGAAAGCTGGGCTTTGTCGTGGCTCATCTGCATCTTACCACAGCAAAGTCTTGCCTCTGTTTCCTGAGCGTTCCCTGAACGGGTTGGACCTGGTCCCAAGTTAGTTATTGTGCCCCTGAGATGGTTGTGTGTTAAATGGGTCTCACCAGCACTGTCATCTTCTACAGTAAAGGTGATTTTACATTTCCCTTCAGGTGCTCAGTTGCTGGCTTTGGGCACCTGGACACAGGAACTCAGCCGTTGGTGTCTGACGTATTTATGTGCCAGTTGTCACCTCCTGCCCTTCTAACCATGGCACCTGCTCTACCTCACCACCAAACCTCCCTGGCAGGTGACTTCCCTCAGGTCACTCCTTCAACTGCACTTTGATCACTGCAGATCTGTAATAAATGTCTGGTCTGAGGTCACTGGAGTGCTGGTACCCAGAAGTTTCCTTGGATTTCACACCTTCCCCAGCTTGCTGCAGGCTGTGTCTCCTCCCTCCTCTCCTCTTCCTTCTCCAGGTGGGATTGCTGTGGCAGAAGGAGCTGGTTGGAAGCTGAGCTGTCACCTCCACCTCTGTGCACGTGGCAGGGCGTGCATGTGCCTCTGTCACTTGAGAGGGAGCTCAGAGGGAGCCTCAGCACAGCTGTCTGACTGCTGGTTCAAGGAATCCCTCCAGCACTCCTTGAGTGTGCTCTGAAGTGCTTCCATCTCCACTGAACTTTTTTGATCTTCCCAGTAAACAACAAAGTTATGTAGTTAGATATTTTAGCTACACAAATCTCTGGCGAAAGCAAAAGTAACTCCTGTCTAGTTCTTTGGGATTTGTGTTTCCTCTTGATCTGTCTGGGACAGCCTGGACCAGGAATGTGAGTTCTCTGGGAAGTCTGCTGCATCTCATTCCTGTGTCAGTGAGCAGAATTGCTGTACATTCCATCAGAGGGGCTCGTAAACTCCACCTGCAACAGCATTAGACTGGCAGTGTCTGCTCAGCTGAGTTGGCCACGTGCCTCAGGGATGTGTCCCCGTCCCTGGGATGTGTCCCAGTGTGCTTGACACCTTAACCCAGCCAGAGAACAGGAGATGGAGATGCCTGGGTTTGGGTCGTGGAATGGCAGGATGGATTGGGTTGGAAGGAACATTTAAGTTCATTTTTTCCACCCCTTGCCATGGGCAGGGACACCTTCCACTATCCCAGGTTGTTCCAAGCTCCAGTCCAGCCATGCCCTGTGTCAGAGAACAAGATGAGGATTTACAGCAAAAGAGCTGAGGTTGCAGCAGAGCTCTGCCAGCAGCTGGAGCAGCAGCCCCACGAGCCCCAGGGTGTCAAACCACAGCGCTGACAGTCCTTGTGTCACCCCTGGCAGCAGCTGGGGGACAACACCTGCGCTTGCTCAGAGCAGGACATCTCTGGCTCCTTCTGCCTCTCACCCACCTGCAGGGTTAGAAGCTCTTTCAAAGCTGATGGCCACTCTCAGATGCTCTGAGGATCATAAGGAGACCTCATGCAGCAGGAATTTCCCCTGACTGCAAGGGGATGGGATCCAGAGCAGCTGTGACACACTGGGACATGGGATCCCCCCCTCAGGCCCTGTCCTGGCACCCAGGACCAACAGCAAGACTGAGGCAGCCTGTGGAGCACAGCCCTTTGTGGTTGTCACCTCACAGCAAGGCTGTGTCAGTTTGGGCTGTCTGGGGCTCATTGCCCCAAGGACAGCAGTGCCAGCACCTCTCTGCATTTCTGTTCCAGTCACACACCACCTGCAGCACAGCTTTTCTCCAATGCCCAGATCAAGCTTTCCCTGCTAGGATCAGTGCCAACCTCCTTTTGTCTTGAGCAGCACCAGTGGGGACACCCAGAACTCAGGGCCTGAAGGGGCTCCAGGAGAGCTGGGGAGGGACTGGGGACAAGGCATGGAGGGACAGGAGCCAGGGAATGGATCCCAGTGCCAGAGGGCAGGGCTGGGTGGGATTTGGGGCAGGAATTGTTCCCTGGCAGGGTGGGCAGGCCCTGGCACAGGGTGCCCAGAGCAGCTGGGGCTGCCCCTGGATCCCTGGCAGTGCCCCAGGCCAGGCTGGGCACTGGGGCTGGGACAGCCTGGGACAGGGGGAGGTGTCCCTGGGACAGGGGGAGGTGTCCCTGGGACAGGGGGAGGTGTCCCTGCCATGGTAAGAGGTGACACTGGATGAGCTTCACTGTCCCTTCCCACCCAAACCATGCTGGGGTTCTGTGAACCTTCTTGCAGAAAACAGCAAACTGAAAAACCCAAACAAGTCTCACAGCCTCCAGTGCTGCCTCAGGAGGTGCCAGTGTTTTGGGTAGCAAGAAATTTTGGTTCTGGGTGTGTCGTGTGACATTCTTCCAGTTGTTTCCACATTTTCAAAAGCACATTATTCCTGTTTCTCAGGCTTTTTCTGTGAGTTCAATTAGACTGTTGCAGTGTCAATAGCAGCTTAAAAAGGGGGATAAAACTTCCTGATAAATGTGATGCTTCAGGGCGATATCATAACAATGGGCTTTTATTTCAAGGTTTTTCCCTGCTGATGAACTCGAGAGCTCTGCCTCTCATCTTCTCCCTTGCTGGAGAACTTAGAGCTTGGGTGGAAACATCTGATGTTCCAATATTTGACCTCCTCCAAGAGCTGGGAGCTGGAGCATCTCTCGTGGTCACGCTGTGCCATTACCCTGATGTGCAGGAATTGCCTTACAGACTCCTAGAACTTGGTGCAGACCAAAGATCAGAACCTGCTGCCATGCTTTTATTGATGCAGAGGGGTTAATAAATGAAAGGTTTTTCTGCTGTGTGAGTTGCTGCTCAGTACCTGGGAACATCCCCAGTGCTGTGGCAGCTGCTCTTTAACACCTGTTGAGTGTGTTGAGTTTTGGAGCCCGGCAGGGAACATCCTGCAGGAGCACTGGGCACAGCCCTGGCCTGGAGCCTGTGGAGGGAACAGGTGTGTCCTAAATCAGCCCTTCCCTGCTGGAAATGTCACCCAGCAAGGGCTGGCTCCCAGCCTGTCCCAGGCCTTTGTAAGCAGCAATGATGTGAGGTCACATGTGGGGTGGCAGGGCTGGTGCTTGGTGCCAGCAGTGACAGAACTCTCTGCTCTGGGCAGCTTGGGACACTCTCAGGAAAAAAAAAAAATGGGATTGTTTTGTGTTGGTAAGAACACAAACAGGTTTTCCAGCAGTAAATTGTCACGTGTGTCCTTTTGGAGCAGCCTGGTCCAGGGGAGAGTGATTCTGCCCATGGAAGAAGGTTGAGCTGTAAGATCCTTCCCAAGGCAAACCTTTCTGGGATTCAGTGATTCCCTGACAGTGAATTGGGTGGCTGAATCCTCTAATGACCTCCTCAACACAGCACCTCCTCTTTGGTGAAGCTGATGCTTTTCTGAATGAATTTGCTTCCCTTCATTTGTGTATTATCTGTCTTGTCCATCTGCTGAGTATAAATTAGCCAGGGTAAGCGCTAACTTGAATTTTATTTTTATGTAATTTGAGGGCAAAATTACCATTTCAGCAAGTAGTGACAAATTCAGTGTTTCATAAATAGCAGTCTATGTGAAAGCAGATTCATGTACTGTATTTATTTTCTAGCTAACCAATATAGCTTAAGTAGGGTGAGACACGCATGAAAACTGATTTAATTGGCTGTAATTGAACTTGAACATATTTAATTCATGTCCTTGGTGGTTTGGAGTAGAATTCCAGTTGCAGACTGGGCTGTCTGGAGTCCAGACCTTTCCCTGCTGTGATTTTGGGTGTGGGACCTGCTGGGCTCCTGACAGTGGGATTCATGAGGAGATGCAGCTGCTGCATGTGATGCCCTCCCTAAAAATAGAGGCTGGTAAAGGTGCCTGGACCAGAGTTAATTGAGTATATTGGAAAATGAAAGATGTAATGGCAGGGAATTAAATCAGCCCTCAAACCTGGAATTAACTGACACTGAGCAGAGGTTACTGCTGCATGGGAACAGCTCTGAAGGAAGTTCTGTTTCTTGCTAGAGCTTCATTTCCTTTTTTCCCCCCTTAGTACCTTATGAATAAAAACCTTATTGTCTCTCTTGTCTCTTGGTATGCATAAAGCATCACTAAAATAGTTCCTTTGTTCATTTTCTTTTGTTTTGTTTGTGGGAGCCTTGTGTAAGGTTTAGCTGCTGGAATAACAAAATGATCAAATTTCTTTTTTCTGGAAGAAATAACTGCTTGTGCTGAAGCTGTGGTCTCGGGGACCTTAGTGACAGTGTAGGTGGTGTCAGCAGGAACCTGGAGCCTTCTTTCTGCACAGAGATTGTTTTTTTACACATAGATTTGAGCTGTGCTTTCATGTGACTTCTGAAACTCCTTCCCTGAGGAAGCGTGGGTAAGTCAGAGCTGCCTGGACAAAAGCTGCACTGATGTTTGTGAGCTGAGGGCAGCTGGGGAGGAGAGGATGAGGATGTTCCAGAGGGGCTGCTGGCCTCAGAAATGGCCTCAGTGCCTGTCTGTGGCCACTTTCTGCCCCACAGTGATTGTGCCCATTTCCAAGGGGGATGCCAGAGGATGGTGACAGTGACAGGACGAGGAGCAGTGGCCATGAACTGGAGCACAGGGAGCTCCTCCTCCACGTGGGGAAGAATTTCTGTCCTTGGAGGGTGACAGAGCCCCAGGACAGCTGCCCAGGGAGGGTGTGGAGGCTCCCTGTCTGGAGATATTTCAAACCCACCTGCCCCAGGTGACCCCGGTTGGACTGGAGGATCTCCAGAGATCTCTGTGGATCCCTTCCAGCCCCAGCAGTTCTGGGATTCCCTCTGAACCTCTGTGGTTGTCTGGGATCCCAGCGTTCACCTGCATGGATGGGGTGCCAGGTACTCTCACTGCTCCCAAAAACATGTGACAGCTGTGCCTTGAGCACATCTGCTGAGTGCATGCTGCATTCAACGTCTTGGGTTCTGAGCTGCTGGAAGTGGCTGTCCCTTCATGTCCAGGTCACAGCACGAGGGAAATGCTCAGGTTTGGGGGAAATGCTCCGTTTTGGGGGAAATGCTCCGTTTTGGGGGAAATGCTCAGTTTTGGGGGAAATGCTCCATTTTGGGGGAAATGCTCCATTCTGGGGGAAATGCTCAGTTTAGTGGGAAATGCTCC
>VXBQ01002343.1:23305-34654 GCA_013400175.1 Phainopepla nitens
GGATGGGATGTCCCTGCAGGGTGGGATGTCCCTGCAGGGTGGGATGTCCCTACAGGGTGGGATGGGATGTCCCTGCAGGGTGGGATGTCCCTGCAGGGTGGGATGTGTCTGTGGGATGGGATGGGATGTGTCTGTAGGATGGGATGGGATGTCCCTGCAGGGTGGGATGTCCCTGCAGGATGCCTGTCAAGCTCCAGCTCCCAGCCGTGCCCTCCTCCTGCCCTACATTCTGCTTCCTCCCGCCCAGCGTCCTCCCCGTGCTCAATGGGGGCTTTGTTTGGAAGGAATGCAAACAAAATTCGGGCTGTGTGAAAAGGGCCAGCTCATCATTTTTAGTTCTGCAATGGACTGGAAAATAACTTTTTCTCCCTCCCTCTCGTACCGGTGGCCTAGGGTCTGTCACTTGTCAAGAGCAGTCACTTTGTGATTTAGTGGCAGAGGCAGGATCTTGGCAGGGGCTTGGGAAGGTGTAAAGTGATCTGGAAACGATTATGGACTTAAAGCTGTTCTGCTGATGCAGCTCCTGGCTCTGTGTTAGCATCTTACATCTGAGAGAGCTGGGAACACAAATCCCTGGAGCCAACAGTTGTGTAGCCACCAGGACATTCAAGGTTTCAGGCTGCACAGGTACAGGTGGAGTTGAGGGCAGTATTCCCTGTGGCTGCAGGGTGGAGGGGCCTGATTTCAGTGTCCAGGCTGAGCTGGAGCTGCTCCTGGGCCGTGTTTGCCATGGCTGGGCAGAGCAGACTCAGCCTTTGTGTGAGGGCAGTGTTGGCACTGCCCATGGCATCCACTGCTGGTGCTCCTTAAAGCCTTGGCACCTCCAGAGCCCAGAAACTCCAGCAGTGCTTCTGGCCTTTCTAAAGCTGAGTTCAGGTTTGTCACACCTGGGCCCATGGAATCATGGAATCCCAGAGTGGTTTGGGTGGGAAGGGACCTCAGAGCCCAGCCAGTGCCACCCCTGCCATGGCAGGGACACCTCCCCCTGTCCCAGGGACACCTCCCCCTGTCCCAGGGNCCTGGAGCCCCTTCAGGCCCTGCCAGGGGCTCTGAGCTCTCCCTGGAGCCTTCTCCTCTCCAGGTGAGCAGCCCCAGCTCTCCCAGCCTGGCTCCATGGCAGAGGGGCTCCAGCCCTGGAGCAGCTCCGGGGCTCCTCTGGGCTCTCTGCAGCAGCTCCAGGTCCTTGTGCTGTTGGAATCCCCAGGGCTGGGGTCTCACCTGAGCCCAGGGGCAGAATCCCCCTCCCTGCTGCCCACACTGGGGGATCAGCCCAGGGCACGGGAAGTTTGGGGCTCTCATGTCCAGCCTCTCCCCAGCAGCACCCCCAGGCTGCTCTGAGTGACAGGTGGGAGGCTGGGAATGGGAAGGAAATGCCAAAGTGAGCTGGGACCCATGAGGATGTGCCTGTGCTGAAGGATAGCAAACATCTCCATATCTTAATTGGGACATCTGGAATTTACAGGATCCTTGTAAGCCTGGCCGTATTCTGCCAGGTTTTCCTGTGAATTCCAGCTTGTCCTGCTGAAGGTGATAAATATCTTACCCACACTTAATGAGGGAGCAATTTCATGCTCATCTTTAATTCATGAGCTCTGTCATTATCCCCCTGTGATGACGAGATGTCTGTTGTTCAGCCAGTCAGGTTTTATAGCCCTTACCCTCTTCAGCCCTTTCATGAACTGAATTTTCCTGGAAACCTCCCATATCTATTTTCTGGGAAGCCTTTGTGTTTCTGCTGTTTATTGTCAACAGCTTCAGACTGGACAGGCACTACAGTTTCCTTTTTCCAGTCTGTTGGAAGTCCTTTGGATATATTTCCAGGGAAATTCATTGCTATTTATAACAACCTTTCTGTTCTGAAGGCTGAGCTGGTATTATATTGGAATGGGAGCTGAGTATAACATGGGATTAGAGATTTATTTTATCCTCAAATACTAGAGTTGGCTAAATCCCTCACAGTGCAGAGAAGAGTTAATTTCCTTAGCTGGATTAATAATTTACTTTATCTTAACACATAAAAAGTGGCTCTCAAACATTCTGCTGCAGCTGGGCACAGCCCAGCAGTAACTGTCACCATATAAAATATTTCATTTCTCATGTTTGGTGTTCATTTGTTTGGTTGTGTTGCTGGGGACACGACGTGGCAGCAAACAACTCCCTGAAATGCTGAAAAAATCCCCCGTGGTTGGGTGGCTTTGGGGCAGTTTTGGATCTTGGCAATCAATCATTCAGCAGGTTTATGTTTCCAGTCACGTTCGTGTGATGGTTCATACACTGATTTATAAATGTAATGTGAGGGATGCAGCAGTGCTGGAAAACCAAGGAGCCCTGACCTGAGATGGGCAGGAGGTCCCAGGCTGCCACCCTGGGATTAAAGCACAGCCTTGGCCTCAGGTCACTGCAGGGCTGTAAATCCCAGAGTCCTTCTGGTTGGAAAAGCCCTCCAGGAGCATCCAGCCCCAGCTGTGCCCAGTGCCCACCTTGTCCCCAGCCCAGGGCACTGAGTGCCACCTCCAGCCCTTCCAGGGATGCCCTTCCAGTGCCCAGCCCGGGGCTGGGAGTGTCCAGCTCTCAGCCCAAGAAGTTCTGTGTGCTGGGTGTTGGCTCAAAGGAGTTCAAAGCAGAGCTGCTGTGCAAACTTCTTACGTAATAGTGCATTTCATAAATTCTGTTTCATCTTTCTTGCTATAAAGTGACCTTGTAGATTTGGGAGGGAAGTTTGGGATTGCAGCTGCTGCCTTTTAAAAAGTCTAAATATAAACAGGTTTTTGGAAAGCATGAGGAATGATCAGGGGTGTTCTGTGATTGGAATTGAAAGTCCAGAGGCATCTAATTGGTGTCAGAGCAGCTGGAGGGGATGGTTTGGAGTGTTCCTGCTGCTCTGCTGTAATTCTTGTAGGCAGAATTCTTTTTTCCTTTGGGGAAAAAAGGTTGAATCCTGGGGCAGCTCTGGGCCCCTCCTGACAAGAGAGACCTGCAGGGGCTGGAGCGTGTCCAGGGCAGGGAACAGAGCTGGGAAGGGGCTGGAGCCCCAGGAGGGGCTGAGGGAGCTGGGCAAGGGGCTCAGCCTGGAGAAAAGGAGGCTCAGGGGGGACCTGGTGGCTCTGCACAACTCCCTGCCAGGAGGGGACAGCCAGGGGGGGTCGGGCTCTGCTGCCAGGGAACAGGGACAGGACAAGGGGAAATGGCCTCAGGCTGGGCCAGGGCAGGCTCAGGTTGGATATTGGAACAATTCCTTTATGGAAAGCACTGTCCAGCCCTGGCACAGCTGCCCAGGGAGGTTTGGAGTGCCCATCCCTGGAGAGGTTTACCAGCTGTGTGGGTGTGGCACTTGGGGACTTTCTGTATTAGCTGGTATTGAAAATAAAAACCTTTTTCATGCTCTGTGGGGATGGTCTGTGCTTGGCTGAGTTCTCAGAGTTTTGGTGACACTTCTGCCAGGGCCTGGCTTTGGCTGTCCCACACCCAAGACTGAAGCAGGGATGGGTCTGGGCAAGGAGGGTGAGCTCTGATAATTCACCTTTTCCTGCTGGGTAAAGCATTGAGTGGCTTGAATCTGTGGAAGTTCAGAGTGTCTGTAAACCCTGGATTGAATCTGTGGAAGCTCAGAGTGTCTGTAAACCCTGGACTGAATCTGTGGATGTTCAGAGTGTCTGTAAACCCTGGATTGAATCTGTGGAAGCTCAGAGTGTCTGTAAACCCTGGACTGAATCTGTGGAAGCTCAGAGTGTCTGTAAACCCTGGATTGAATCTGTGGATGTTCAGAGTGTCTGTAAACCCTGGATTCAATCTGTGGATGTTCAGAGTGTCTGTAAAACCCTGGCTTGAATCTGTGGAAGTTCAGAGTGTCTGTAAACCCTGGATTGAATCTGTGGATGTTCAGAGTGTCTGTAAACCCTGGATTGAATCTGTGGAAGTTCAGAGTGTCTGTAAACCCTGGATTGAATCTGTGGAAGCTCAGAGTGTCTGTAAACCCTGGATTGAATCTGTGGAAGCTCAGAGTGTCTGTAAAAGCCTGGGAGAGCAGGGGCATGGCAGCCCACAGCTCCCTGGAGCAGCTCCCCAGGGAATGAGGCTGCCAGAGCTCCAGGAGCCTTTGGACAGCACTCTGAGGCACAGGGAGGATTGTTGGGGTGTCCTGGGCAGGGCCAGCAGCTGGACTGGGTGATCCCTGTGGGTCCTTCCCACTCAGGGGGTTCCAGTGCAGACCCCTGAGGCCCTGGCTGTGCTGGTCTCCAGCTCCTTTCCCATTCCAGTGTCCCTGGCATCCCTGCAGTTCAGTGAAAGAAGAAAAAAGCTGCTGTTCTCTCTCAGCTATTCAGGGTTAAAATGGAATTGATTTTTTTTTTAATAACTTAACACTAATTACTTATTTATGTGTTTTTTTATTTTAGGGATAGACTTCAAGATTAAAACTGTTGAATTGCAAGGAAAGAAGATCAAGCTACAGATCTGGTGAGTAACATACTGAGCTTCCTTCAGCAGCAGGTGTTCCTGGGGAGAGTCTGCTCTTCCTGAATTCCTGAATTCTGTTCAGGGATGCAGGTTTGCAGCTGGGTTCTGTGTTTGCACAGTGGCAGCACTCCATGTGTGTGTCTGGAGCAGGAGCAGTGTTTGTAACCACTGGGCCTGGCTGCTCCCTCGGACAGGCTGCTGGCAAACCTCCTGCTGGGGAGGAGAGCATCCTCACAGGCTGTGATTTAGTGGGAAGTGGTTTAAAACTGGAGTTTTTAAATTAGGAGTTGCCTCCAGTCTGTGACTATAAATTGACTGGTAGCCTTGCTTTGTGTCAGCAAGAAAATGCAATCCAGGGCTGCACTTAGGCTGGAATTTTCCATGCTCAGCTGGGGAGAGCTTCTCAGCTGGCTGAACACAGCTGCTCTGTGGGAATGTCTGACAAGAGGCAAAGCCTCAGCTCCTTCCTTTCAGCTTCTGTGCTTTTAACCAGAGGCTTTTCACCAGGTCAGGTCAGGAGAACCACTGGCTTTTCCTGGCCCGTGGGTCTGCTGGGCTCCCTGCTCACATCTGCATTCTCCAGCTTCCCTGAAGAGCTCTGGGCTGGGATTTGTCCCTTTTGTCCCTCTCATAACAATCCCATGGCTTTATATATTGATGTCTGGAGAGGCAGGTGGGTGGGTTCCAGTTTGCAGGGGCACTGGTCCTTCCAGTCCTGCCAGGCAGTCATTCAGGGTAATCATGGCTGGTTATCCTTCCTCACCAGGGCATCTGGAGTCCTCTTGTCCCCAGCACCCTGAGGAAGGGTTAGAACTGACAGGAATGGGTTTGGATGGGATTTTGGGCAGGAATTGTCCCTGGCAGGGTGGGCAGGCCCTGGCACAGGGTGCCCAAAGCAGCTGGGGCTGCCCCTGGATCCCTGGCAGTGCCCCAGGCCAGGCTGGACACTGGGGCTGGGACACCCTGGGACAGGGGGAGGTGTCCCTGGGGCAGGGGGAGGTGTCCCTGGGACAGGGGGAGGTGTCCCTGGGACAGGGGGAGGTGTCCCTGCCATGGCAGGAGTGGAACAGGGTGAGCTTTAAGGTCCTTCCCAACCCAAACAATTTCATGAATCTATGATTAAACTTAAAAAGAAAATCGTCATGAAATATGATTACAGAAAATATGGAAAAATGAGGATATTTAATGCGTGTATAAAGGGCAAAATGTAATGAAGCTTTACAGATTGGGGGGTTTAGTGCCTTAGGGAAGTGGAGCTGAGATGAGTGAGCTGAGATTTATACAATGGCAGCTTTTAAATGTCACAAAATTGGGAAGTTGTGGCCTGAGCCTACTGCTTGTTTCTGCCAGGTTCAGATTGTACATTTGAAATGAAACTTGGAAAGCAGAAAATGAAGCTTCTACGGCAAAAAAAAAACAAAACAAAAAAAAACCCAGAAAACAACAACTTCCCCCAAAACCCCCCCAAACAAACCAAACAAAAAACCCAACCAACCAAAAAAGCTCAGCTTTGTGTTTCCAGCTTTTCCTGTAGCAGGAGTTTGCTCAGCAGTGGCTCAGTGTCTTGTGGAGGTGTTTTGTGCAGAGCATCTCTACTTCCCCACTGCTTCCTGCCTTGGAACTCACTCCACCCTTGCAGGAGCTGAGCAGCATTCCCAGAACCATCCAAGGCAGCAGCTGAGTGAGCAGGAGATGGATTTAGGGGAACATTTCCTGGGTGAACCTGAGGCTGCTCTGGGAGCTTTCCCTGCTCCAGAGTATGGATCTGCAGTTGATCTTGTTAAACCTCATGATGATGCCTGTGTAGGCTGAGCTGGGAACAGAGACTGGGGAGAATAAAAGGATAAAANAAACAGCACAGAAACTGAAAAATAAAAAAGCTCAAACTGAAGGCATCAATGAGATTCCACTTCTGGAGCTCGTCCAAGTCCCTGTGGATGTCTCTGTCCTTCAGGTGTGACAGCCACAGCACCCCACCCAGCAGGACAGCTCCTTTCCTCTTCCTGGGCATGGAAAAAGGGCCCTCGTGACAGTCTCACAGCCATGCCCTGACCTCTGCAATTTATATTTAGGACTAAAGCAAGAACACAAAGGTCAGGCTGAATTAAACCCTGCCTGGGGTGAGAAGCAACTCGATCCTCAGTGGCTGTTAAAGCTGGGGGGGCTGCTCTGAAGGACCAGGCTGGGATTAGGTTGTTGTCCTGCTGCTCCCAGAGTAAATGTGCCTGTGAGGAGCAGGATGGGACTGGCCTTCCAAAGGAGTGAGCTTATCCAGGGCAGATCCATCAGGAGAGCCACTGTGGGTCACATTCTGGGGGAAAGCACATCCAGGAACTGAGAATCTCCTTGGCTGGGTTATCTCCAACTCCTCTTTGGGAGAATTGCTGCTGGGACAGTCACTGATGAAGGGCCTGGTCCAGGATCTGGAAAGGAAAGGGATTAATACACATTTGGGAGTGGAAACACTTACAAAGGGTGAGACCTGGAGGGGTTTATAGTGCTGAATGTCTGCAAGAATACTGCAGAGAAAGAATGAAGGACCAGAGGGGCAGATCCAGGAAAAGATGATGCTGGCTTTGGGAAAACACTGAAGGACTTGAAAGGGACAGGGTAACAGAGCTGAAAACTCAATAAAATTGAGTTTTATTATAATTTTATTTTAAAATGATGAGTTTTATGATATCACACATTCAGGAACTCAGGCAGAGTTGCTTTGGAATGGAAACCAAAAGGCTTTGGCATCCTGGAGTTCCCAGAACTCATTAGCATAACAGAGCCATTGAGAAAAACGAAATGGGATTTTCCTGATGGTGTGGGCAGGACATGAGTGGGGCAGTCCCACAGAACACAGGTTTGATCAGCACTGCCTCAGGAACAGCTGGAAAGATGAGGGTTCTTCAGGATGTCAGAGCACATCTTCAAAATCCTGGATATCCTGAACAGGTAGGGAGGCTCTGATAGAACTTGGAGCTATTTTCCCCTTTTTCCAACACCAGAACATCAGTTCTGGCCTGAGGCTGGAAAGTGGCACGTGGAAAACACCAGGAAGTGAAGTTTTGCTGGGATGCTCCTCATGGAGTGGTGGCTGCAGGTCCATGGATGGGTTCAGAAGGGATTTCACAAGAGCACAGTCATGTTTGGACTCTTAAAATCCACAGAGGGGATCCCTGGTTCCAGAATTCCTTAACCACTGGGAAGTGGAAGCTGGAAAACCTCTGGGCTGCCCAGGTACAGCTCTCAGGTGCTTGTCAGGAGGCACAAAAGGCAGAGCTGGGTTTGTCATCCAGGCAAAGCACAGGCTCAAAGGAATGTAACTGTCAGCTAAAAATCTAATTTTTAATTTTTTTCCTGCTTAGCTGCTCCTCCAGCTCTCCTATTTTTAATGATATTTGTATGTCAGCCTGTTTTCCTACAGTCTTCCTGACTGATTCCAAATTTTAGGAACAGCTTTCTGTTTTTAGTGTGCAGCTCCTACCTGTGTGGAAGACTATAAAATAACATTTTTCTCTCAGTGCATCTCTGCTGGCAACACTTTTTCACAACCAGAGAAGCGTCCTCAGGATTTTGGTTAATTCAACAACGAGCTCATGTCAGAAATAATCCCCTGTCCTGGAATGACTGTGCAGGTGGCAGCAGTGTGGTGTAGCCATCCTGAGTCATTCCAGGTGTGGAAATGCCCTGTGATGTGCAGCTTCTGGTGTTTAGTGAGCATGGTGGTGACCAGAGCTGCACACAGCTCCACTCCCTGGGTGCCATCAGCCTCATTAATTTCTGCAATTACCCCAAGAATGTCTAGAAATTAATTCTGTTTGCTGAGAGCTTTTGAGACTACTCGAGGTGGAAGATGTTCCTCTGGCATGGCAGTCCTATAGAACAATTGGATAATTCTCTCATTATGGATTTCTCTTTTCCTGGCTGAGTATTATTCAGAACATTTGCCAGCCATGGAGCAGCTGACAGAGCACAGAATCCCAGGATCACTGAGGTGGGAAAATCCCTCCATGGCCATGGAGTGCCAGCTGTGACTGATCCCACCCTGTCCCCAGCCCAGAGCACTCAGTGCCACACCCAGGAATTCCTGGCATACCTCAGGGATGGGCACTGCAAACCTCCCTGGGCAGCCCCTGCCAAGGCCTGAGCTCCCTTTCCATGGATCCAGCCTGTCCAGATCCCTCTGCAGAGCCATCCTGCCCTCCAGCACATCCTCACAGTCCATGGGCTGGCCGAGGATACCCTGCTCATCCAGAGCAGGACTGACCCAGCCCTGAGCCCTCTGGTGCCAGCCCCAGCTGGATGTGCTTTATCCCAGCCAGCAGTGCTGAGCCATGGGCTGGACAGGGGCACTTTTCCCTTTGGGAAGTCCTCAGCCTCAGTGTTTGCAGCTCCTGGTGTTCCCCAGTCCCTCCAGTGCAGCATTGGGCTGCACAGCTCTGCAGATGGAACAACACTAATAAAATTCCTGGGATTATTTTGCTAGGAATTGCTTGGTTTAATATGTTGAAGACCTTCATTTTGAGCCACGTGGACTGGGTGGATGCTCACAAATCATCAGATCTAATCTCTTCTTGCTGCAGCCGTGTAAATCTTTCATCAATAAATCATAAATGCATTGAAAGGTTTCTTTAGTCTCTGCCAGGTCAGCCAGAAAGCTGTCCCAGAAATTCCTTTCTCTCCAGGTTAAACCTCTAACATGATACAGCTTATGCATATTTTAATGTTGGCATGAGAATAATTCAAATAGATTTTTCACTTTCCTTGAGCATCTCCTTTCCCCAGTCCCACAGGACGACCTCCTTTGTCTTCACAAAGCTGAACCTCCAAGCTCTCTCCTTTTCCTCCCGTGTTTCTTTCTCCTCAGCTGTTTCAGTAATCCTTGCCCACATCAATGTGAGCTGGGAGAGCGAGCCAGCTTGCCCAGTTTGTGCCCACACCCAGAGGTTTGAACAAAGGGACGGGGAGCCAGGGCAGCAAACAGGAGCTGCGTGCTCCCACTGTCTCCTGCCGTTTGCCCAGGGTGGATCCAGCACTCGTGGGCACCCCCAGAACCATAACTCATTTCCTCTGTTTGCCTCAGCCAGCTCTAATCTCACATCCATTAGGAGTTATCTCTGAATAATGAATGGAGAATCCATTAACCAGGGGAAAGGGCAGCTGTAGTATTTATTAANGGAGGTTTATTATTTATAAAAAAAAAAAAAAAAAAAAAAAAAAGAAAAAAGAAGGGGAACCACTCCAGGTTCTTCGCTTCTTCCCTCTCCAGCTTTCTTCTGTTCCATTAGCTGAGCTCCAGTTGCCAGAAAAAACAGTGGAGGAGTTAACCAGGCAAATCAGTTGTAGGATGTGACAAGCAGCGAGTAGCAGCTCCGTGCTGCCAACGCCAAGTTGTGTAAAAGCACTCAGAATTGTCCCTGTGACAGCTGCTGGCCGTGGCAGGAGGGAGGAATCACAGGTCCCAGCTGTCTGGTGGGGTTGGTGAAGCTTTTCCAGCACTCAGAATTGTCCCTGTGACAGCTGCTGGCCGTGGCAGGAGGGAGGAATCACAGGTCCCAGCTGTCTGGTGGGGTTGGTGAAGCTTTTCCAGCACTGTCCTGCTTGGTAGGAGCCACTGGGAGGGAGTAACCTGGGGGAAGGTGCTGGCAAGAGGGTACAGAATTTGGGAGAGAGAAAATAATGAGGGTGTGAGTGGAGATCTCTGGAGTTTGTCCTGAGTGAAGGAAAGGATCCCCCCCTCTCTCTCTGGGATTTGCTAGGAAAACCATCAATTAAAGGATTAAACTCCCCCAAATTGCTTCATGGAATCCCAGAATGATTTGGGTGGGAAGAGACCTCAAAGCCCAGCCCCTGCCATGGGCAGGGACACCTTCCACTGTCCCAGGCTGTTCCAGCCTGGCCTGGGGCACTGCCAGGGATCCAGGGGCAGCCCCAGCTGCTCTGGCACCCTGTGCCAGGGCCTGCCCACCCTGCCAGGGCAGAGTTAACAGCTGGGATAAGGGACAGACTGTGGGTCTTGTGCGGAGGATCAGCCAGAAGAGGTGAAGCTGGAAAAGTTTAAATCCAGTTGAGGAGTGGGTTATAATTCCAGCTGGAGGAATGTCACTGGAAAAAGTCCTGTGAAATGCAGTGCAGCCACATGCCAAGTCCTGGAGTTCAGTGTGGGATGTCAGAGCAGTCTGCTCATCGTGGGGCCAGGGAGTGGGGTGAGTAAATGCCTGGAAATATCCCAGTGTGGGGCTGGTGAGGCTCCAGCTGGAGTGTCCTGGGTTTTTCTGAGCTGTGGGCAATTGGGAAGAGTGCAGAGGCAGCTCAGGCTGTACCTGAGCCCTCGGGCCTGTCAGTGCAGGCTGGGGAGGTTTCCAGCAGCACATCAGACATGTTCAGGAATACTGAGGGGATCCCTGGGTGGTTTGTGGAGCTGGGAATGGAGTCAGGGCATCCCTGGCACAGGATGCTTGGATCTGGGGTTCTGACCCCAGATTTTGGGGCTCTCCTCCCAGATTTTGGGGTTCTGACCCCAGATTTTGGGGTTCTGATCCCAGATTTTGGGGTGTTGATCCCAGATTTTGGGGTGCTGATCCCAGATTTTGGGTTTCTGATCCCCGATTTTGGGGTTCTGATCCCAGATTTTGGGGTGTTAATCCCCGATTTTGGTGTTCTGATCCCAGATTTTGAGGTGCTGAGCCCAGATTTTGGGGTTCTGATCCCAGAGTTTGGGGTGTTAATCCCCGATTTTGGGGTGTTAATCCCCGATTTTGGGGTGTTAATCCCTGATTTTGGGTTTCTGATCTCAGATTTTGGGGTGTTAATCCCTGATTTTGGGTTTCTGATCTCAGATTTTGGGGTGTTAATCCCAGATTTTGGGGTTCTGATCCCAGATTTTGGGGTGTTGATCGCAGA
>VXBQ01002344.1:0-13549 GCA_013400175.1 Phainopepla nitens
GGCAGGAAGTGCCTTTGGATCTCACAGCGCTGCGTTGTGTTGGTGTTTCAGTCTGCGTGGCTTCTCTGGGGTTTAAAGCATGAGCTGCTGACGTAAACCTCCCCCTCCTCGAGTAGTAGCAGGGGAACTGTGGGATGGAAGGATTTAAGGAAGCAACTGAGTTCAAGGCTTTTTCAGTAATTGTTGGGAGACTGAGTAAAAGCCCGCATAAGTAAAGTCATTTTAGGTCTTCATAAAATTGAGGTGAATTAAGGAAAACATGCTGTATCTAGGGTACTGTATGTTGTCTAATTAAAGGGAGCAGTTCATAGACACTTGAGTATCAAAAGATTTATGAAATACTAATTTACCTGAAATCAAATTATATTAGTAGGCAAGTCTGTCTTTTCTGACTTGTAGTGAATGCAGTGTTTTTGTTCAGGTCTTATAAAGAGTACAGCCTTTAGCTGGACTCCATCCATGCATGGATCAGTTGAACCACTGTCTAAGTATTCTTGAATAGTTGGACTCGACATTTTTTTCCCTCCATTTACATATGGAAGGTGTGTTCATTCTGCACTTTGGAGGACTGATAAGGAGTTGCTGTAATCCCTGAATCCAGCCGCTGAAATGGTATCTGACCATTTTTGGGAGGCTGCCACATTTGTGTGGAGCCTTACTGAAGTTACTGATTTTATCCATGCCTTCAGACTGCTTGCACTCTGAAGACTGTAGGGCTGAGCATTAACTTTAAAATGCCTTTACTGTTCTGATGCTTGTCTTAAAATCCCTTCAGATAATTCCCAGTGTGCAAATATCTGTCTGGTAGCAGACAACAGAGATTTGAATTCATTACTTTTGTAATTCTCCAGTAATTAGATTTTTGCAAAGGACTGGAGATAAACAACTGGCTTGAAAATTTGCTTTATGTTGATGTTTGTTACTTCATCCATGACTTTTTGTGTAACTTCTCCCAAAATATTGCCATTTTACTGTTTTGCCTCGATTATCTAAGTTTATGTTTCAGAGTTACTGTAAACTCATGCATGCTAAATCTTTCAGTAGTTGGTTTGAGTTGGTTTTTTTAGGTATTAAAATACTCTCTGTTTTGCTGTTCACTTTCTCTCTTCTTTCTTTCCCTGTAAGAAAAGCATAACTTTTATATATAAAAGTATGAACAAACTCAAATGTAGTCCAAAGTGCAAATATTCCTGGAGGAATTTTTTTTTAATATCCTCTGTTGCTGAGCTGCCATAAATATTGTGGTCTAGTGCTTGTAATTTTCTGATGCAAGTACAGGATAAAATCAGTCTTTCAGATCCATGGCATTTTCTCCTATTTTGTGATTATCACTGCTGTATAATCTGGTTTTGTTCTGGTTTTTGTCTTCTTTTTCAGAGCAGTTGAACAGATTTGCTGGCTTTGGTATTGGCCTTGCAAGGTAAGAGTTGTGTTCAGTTACAAAGGGGTAGTAAAACTCTTATTCGTCTTATAAACCTTACATGTACTTTTATATTGTGTTTTTATTCCAGTAGCCATAAGCAGTTGAGATGTGTTTAGAAACCTTCTACCCCCATTTCGGTTTCTGTTTTCTTTAACTGTTGCTCAGAAAATACTTACAAGAATGTAAGAAACAGTCTTTCATATGGAATGCCCAAGATGTGTGTATCCTGATCAAGTAATCTGAAAGTAATACCAGAAAACTTTTTTGATATTTGCAACTTTTATTAATATTTTTAGGCTGTGCAAATGTTTCCTAAGAAGGTGAAAATGTCTTCAAGTATGCTACCAAAGTATCCTGGTACCGTAATATTCATCTTACCAAGTGGTCTGATGGCCATTTTATTCTTCATTATGATGACCCTAATTATTGATAGTATTTTTTAGAAAGTGATGAACTGTAAGATGCTGAAAAGTTTTTACTCTTTTGGTAGTAGCAAACTGCTGATAAGCTGAATAGTTACAAAACTGCAGTATGTTTCTGTGCCACTTGTACTTGTTTGTGGGGAGTTCAGAAACCCACCACAGATAATCCTGTAGCTTGGGGTGGTTTTAGAAATCCCGGATGTTCCACTTTTCTAGTCCATGTCCCAGGTTTGAACAACATACAGGTAAGTACTCTGATCACTCAGGCACTTCAAGATGAAAAAAATTGTTGGGTAGCCTTCAAAAATGCCCTGTTAGTTCACTAGAAAATATATTGCTTTTCCAAATGCTGATCTGCTATTGCTAGAGACAATTAACGAGCCTTTTCTAAAAAATTTTTAGTGGCTTCCCATGCATTAAATACATGCATAAAAATTATTAAATAAATTTTCTTTTAAAGCCTGTTCACAGAAAACGTGTTGGCACATCCTTGCATTGTTCTACGTCGTCAGTGTCAGGTATGTCTTTTATATTACCCATTCCAGTCAAAGCTCCTGTGTGCTGTCATATCTCTGTATTTTCATACTCTGTATAATAAAGTATGTAGTATAGGAAGCTTTGCAGTGTTTAATAGGACTCTGCTACATTAACACATTTTTACTTGTAGAGTATGTGTTATCTGTTCTGCAGTTTAGCTTATTTTGAAAAATCTTGCTCACTTTGGGCAGTGGAAAGAAAATTGCAGCAAGTAAGTGTTTTGGGGTCTGCAGAGCAACTTTCAGATCCTCATTTACAAGCAGGATGCTTTGATTCATTGGTTCTGATTTATGTATGGTTTCTTGTTTAAACTTTCAGCATACAAATACTTAAAACGGCTGTCCATTTCCCTAAATTTCAGTGAGAACTTAGTCATATTTTTAGGTGATCTTTACAGAGATAAAAATCTTAAATATTTGAAACACCTTTGTCCTTCAGAGTTGTAGCATCTGCAAGTGTATTTCTAAGACTGCTATTACTTATATTTTTAACAGGTTAACTATCATGCACGGAATTATCATCTCACGCCATTTACTATTGTCAATATCATGTACTGCATCAATAAGACACAGGTTAGTATTTGGTGTCAGGCTATATCTGAGCACTGAGTTCCTACAGCATGTATGTACGTTGAAATATTTTAAGTGTTTATGTAGGTGGTGTTGAAAACATGGCTGTTTTGTGGCTTTGTTATTTTTATGGTTGCAGAGCTGTGTCAAGAAGAGCAAGTAAACCATTATTTTTTCAGAAGTACTGTGGTTAGTGGGGGAAGATTTATGGATGTTAGAAAACACAATAACCAGCTGCAGCGTTATAGGCTGGGGGTGCTGCGGCTGGACAGTGCCCGGGCGGAAAGGGACCTGGGGGTGCTGGTCTTCAGCCAGCTGAACATGAGCCAGCCGTGTGCCCTGGTGGCCAAGAAGGCCGANCTCGGGGTGACCTCGTCAGTCTGTACAACTTCCTGAAGGGTGGCTGTAGTCAGGTGGGGGTTGGTCTCTTTCTCCGGGCAGCAACTGATAGAATAAGGGGACAGAATCTCAAGCTGCATCAAGGGAAATATAGGCTGGATATTAGGAAAAAGTTTTTTCTGGAAAGGGTGATAAAGTATTGGAAAGGTCTGCCCGGGGAGGTGGTGGAGTCACCATCCCTGGATCTGTTTAAAAAAAGACTGGGTGTGGCACTCGGTGCCATGGTTTACTTGAGGAGTTAGGGCATGGGTTGGACTCGATGATCTTGAAGGTCTCTTCCAACCTGGCGATTCTGTGAAAACAAAAGGTCCCTGAAACTAATTTTTTTCATTAGGGTCCTAAAAGATCATTAATCATTATGTGGATAAAGTTATTGTTGAAGTGACTCCTTCCAAACATGGTACAGAATACATTTCCAATTCTGCAGGGGAATGGCAATCCTTAAACTCAGATCAGAAGGCAGGAAGAAATTCTTAATTCTGAGTTTCCTATGGATGTACTTTTGACATCTCAAGTTCATTTTGTCCATAGGAAATGGTGTTAAGTTTATAATACAGAGTATTAACAGTGGAAGACGTACCTCCGAGGTTATTGACAGGTCTGAAATTATTGAAAAACAAAATTTTCTTCATAAATTAAAAAATGAGTTGTTACCTGAATTTAATGACAAAGTTGAACAGTAGAATTGTCGTCCTGTGTGGTCTGAATTTACCAAAATATTTTAATTAATAAATTGAAAATATTTTTGAGTTTTATGTTGCATTTTTCAACTCACAGGGTCCAAGAGCTCTCTGGAAAGGAATGGGCAGCACTTTCATTGTTCAGGGCATAACCCTGGGAACAGAAGGCATCATCAGTGAATTTACACCTTTGCCCAGGTATTGTGTGTGCTTCTAACAAATTAATAAGTTGTTGACTTATTTTCAAAGTGTTAGTAAGGCTGTTTGAAAAATATTACTTCATGAGACCAATGAGACATCAAATAGGTGTTTCCAGACACAGTCTTGGAAAAGACGACCTCATAATCCATAAATAGTATGGGACTCTTTCTGGGAACTTTATTTGTCTGTATCTGCTTACTGGTCTGAGTATAGAAGTATTGCAGCAAATTGGTCTTTGGTATTCAAGTCTGTAATAAAAAAAAAAAAAATCATAATTTTCTTCTTTTGTTTAGGTTTTTAGTTTGTGATAATAGCAAATACTATACCTAAGGTAAAAATTCCTGGTCTTACTAATCTAAATACAGAAAACTTGCATAGCTAATGAGCCAGCACTGACATTTTGCTGAATATTTGTGCTGTCTTTGGTAGGTGGGAGAACAAAATAGCCTGCATTAGTAAATGAGAAGACATGGTAAATGAGCATCCATGTGACTGGCAGCTTTGTCTTCTGCCTTCCTTGAGCAACAACTATATGTACCTTGTTCAGAATTCTCATAAAAAAGATGTTACAACTAAAAATTACTGACTTCATTTAAAGAGATATTCACCATTCTACATCACTGTGTCAATCATCTGCTACAGAAGTTTAGTAATTTTTTTACTAAAAATATTCGGGGACATGGAAACTACCATGGGTTTAAAAAGAAGAAATATGATTAGGCTGAATCAAATACTGTTATGATCCTGCATCCATACTAATAAAAGTAGGCATTTGCAAGTTTAAGAGCATTAGCAAAAGCATTTCATATTTAAGTTGTATAGAATGTGTTTAAGTTTTTTGGTCGGCTCTCTTTCATAGGTAATTGAAATTTCCAGGCATGTGCTTTCCTCCAAGTGTGTTTTAGATACAGCTCTAGGATATGCATAAGTTCATGAGATGTGATACAGTGTTTACATCTTCATAGTTCTGGATTCTCACAAATGTGAACAATGATTTTCTACTTGTGAGCCAATTCAGCAGTTTGAAAAGTAAACTGATGCTGCTGCCAAAAGAATCAAACCTTTGTGCTGGAACCAGCTCATTCCTTCCTCTGTGCTACTCCTTGTCTTTGTGGAAACACATTATGTGAACAGTCAGGAAATTAACGGGATTGGAAAAGTGATTTGGCCCCACAGCAGTTTTCTACTGAATGCTCTCTTCCTTTTTAATGGTGGTTTGCGTGTTTGGGTGGTCACAGGGAGAAGGTTATTGCTTGTAGCAGCAGTGCCAGCAAATCGGATTTAAAAGCTTGCTTAACTACATTATCAAGCTCCAAAGAGCAGAGAAAAGTGAAACGTCAATTCTATATTATAGTTACACAAGAGGAGCCCGGTTTAGGAGAGGAGCCCAGAAATTAGTGTGAACATTTTGTACTAGACAAACTTGTTGCATAATTGTTCTTCCATTGCAAGGACAGTTATGCCTTGTGGATTGACAGGTTAGGCTTTCACACATTAGTTTGGCTGGTTTAATTTTCCACATCATTTAAGTATTACGGATAAGTGGACGTCATCCAAGTGTCTGAAATATATAATGGTAAAAATTGTCTTCTGTTCCTGTTTAGTGATTGACCTATGTATTTAAAATGTGATAGCTAGTAACAGCACGCAATTCTTCAGAAAGGGTGAAATATTGCCTTTCTTGGATTAGAGTTATTTTAACTACAAGCAGTGGCTGATTGTGATCCCTGGGCGACACTTTAAGCTGAACACTTTATAGCTTGTTTTTAAAAATGCAAAGTCTAGTGTGCTCAGCACTTCAAACAATATCTATACCTCATAGCTATAGAGTATTGACCATATGCATTGTAAGTACATGTGGTATTTGAATGGTATCTTTGAATGAGCTAGGTGGGTTTACATTTTCTGTCAAGTGGAATGGAAACATTTGCTGTTTGTATTTTGAAGTGTGTAACTAGAAATACTTCTTCAAGGAAATATTTTTGATGTCATCTTTGTGTTAAATGCACAGGTTTTCTTCTGTTTTATCAGAATATGCTAAGGACTGGTCATAGGACAAAAAAACTTCAGCTGTGTCTATACAGAATTACTGTTCAACTTTTAGTCTGACTTCTTATACTTGGCTTGTTCTGACCACTGTGCCAGAATATGATTTAGATTTTCTAGAAAGAAACAACAACAGGGTAGACATAACTTTAAGAACAGAAGAGCACAACCAAACCAAAATGAAATAAAAACGATTTCTTGATAAAGGAAGAGTATGAAGATTTTAAGTATTCCAATGTTCCCTGAAAATTTAAGCACTTGTACATACGGTTGCTAAATACATACAGAACTGATTAAAGTCAGTTGCTGTGAGAGCTGCAAACATCTTATTAATTAATAACTGAAACCTTTTTTGTTAGAATGTCTGGCAGACCCAAAAAACTACTAGAAGTTAAGCATGATTTAGTAAATGTTTTGCTGTGTCTTTCCAATATGAGAAATGCTTCAACATAAATAGTAGAACACCAGTATGAAAACTGTTGACACTCATGGAAGAATTCCATGAGAATTACGTGTGGGTGATTATTCATATTGTGGTAACTACTTCTCTTTTTAGAGAGCTTTCACATAAATGGAACCCCAAGCAGATAGGTGGACACCTTTTACTCAAAGGGTAAGTATAGCATGTGTCTTATGTCTTATTATCTAAACATAATAAAACTACCCAATGGACATAAGTTTAGTCTGTTGTTATGTTTACTTGACAAGATGCTTACAGTACTTTTCAAATGCTGACTTTTTGAACAGTCTTGATTACATACACCACTTTCACTGGTTTTCTCATACTAGGTCCCTGTGTCTATGGAACTCAACTGATTTAAAAGATTAGATTCTTTGAGAACTTAATCAGTCTGGTCACATGGAAATAGAATTTAACTAAACTTTTGGCTGAAGCTTATCTCAACTTGTTGATGTACATTTTACTAATTGAGTTATGCTTTGTTAATTTTCTCTCAGAAATGATTTAGTAGATAATGTTATCAACTTCCAGGTGTCTGTTTGGCTAAAATTATAGTATTGTCGTGTTAATTCTTATATTGTTAATTTCTACAGGTTAACACATGTGATAGCAATGCCTTTTTATTCTGCAAGCCTGATTGAAACTGTACAGGTAACTTACATATATTAGGAACATGTAAAAAGATACTGTTACTCTATAGGTTAGATAACATGGAGAAATGAATCTTTGAATTCAGGTTTATGTTGCAGTAGTTGCATTTGTTTTACTTGAGGCTGTATGACTTAGCTGCAATGGGTGTTTTCTATGAAGGGTATATTAGTGTACTATCTTAACTCTAAATCTAGAATTAAAAGGGACATTTAATGTAGATAGTTGGAATATATATCATATGAAATAGGGACGTGCTATATCTATGTGTTCCGGCAGATAAAACATGAAGAAGTATAAAGTTTCTTTGCTAGAAAGCAACTTAGTAGGAAAAAAATTTAAAAAACAAAAAAGCATCTCTTTCAGCCTTTTAGGTAGATGATCTTCTATGTAATGGATTGATTAGGAAAATTCCACTGAGATCTGAGGATTTTAAGATTAGTAGCTTCAGCGGTATGCAAGTATTTTAGTGAGCAAGTGTGTGTGTGTGTGTGTGTATGATGTATGAAATATGTTCTTGAGTCCCTGGAAACATCACATAAGCTTATAAGAAACACAGCAGAGATAATGATAGCATTTGGGAAGGTTTTTATACTGTATTAATCAGTTCAAGGGAGCAACTTGGCATGCCAGCTTTGCTTTACATTGCTGTGCTGCAAGAGGACAATGACCAGTGACAAACCAGAAAACTTAGACTGTTGGATTTCTTACTAGCAGGCTTATATTGACTTTGATTCTGATAAACCATGCTGTTCAACAGTGTCTGTTTGACACTTATCCCAGAAAATACATTTCATTAAAATAGCTGTAAATGGTGGAAATTTGTAGCTGTCATATTTGTTCTTTTGCCATTAGCATCTCAAACCTCACGGTGGCGTGTTAGGCCAGAGCAAGAACGGTTTTGAAGTGCAGTGACTGTAGTGGTGTGGGATAGAATAGGAGTCAGTAGGGGTTGTGCTGCTTAACTTGTACTTAAGTCTGCAACCACATTATATTCTCAGGTATTTAAACTGGTTTCTCTCCCACACAGATAAGACCATGAAGCCTCTGCAGGCTATTTAGTATTTCCTCAAAATGCTGAGGAATATTCTGGTGGTTTATTCTGGCGTGAAGTCAAGACAGAGGCTTCATGGGCTCAGAGACTTGGACATTTAGGCAAACACCGAAATCTTGAATTTTGGATAATTAAATAATAAAACACTGGAGTATAACCATTAGTAGGGGGAATAATGTTTTTCTGCTTAATCCTAGACTCACAGGTGGAAGGTAACAGAGTAAATAATTATTTTATGATTTTTGTTTTCAGTACATGAACAAAATAATTATCTCTTCACTAAGAGACAGCATGGCTAAAGGAGTATTATTTTAAATGCATATAATGCCATGAGAACATTCAGAACTGAACCTATTAAATTCATGTCAAAAATGACCTTTCAACACTAATTATATGTCTTCACTATAACTTCAAGTTATAGTGAAGATTCAAGTTCAAAGGTTATAGTCATAGTCTTTAAAGTAAAGGAATTTTGAATTATATAAGTGCTTCCTGGTGTTTTGCTCCACATGTAGACATTTTAAGTTCGTGAGTGTTTTGCATTCTGGTACTTTTAGCAGTAGGCTGAAAGTTGAATTTCTCTGATAGAAACACAGATGACTGGTTTTTTAATATATATTAAAAAACCCTCACCTCTTTAAAATGGCTTCATTCTTTAAAAACAAGTTTAGTTGAGTGTTGCGAAGAGTGTTATAACCAGGGACTTTAATTTGTACAGCTGTGTAGATGCAATAGCATGCAGGTGTTTAGCTCTTTTTTTTAAAAGTTCAGCAGTGATGAAGTGTCATGTGGATGTCAGGATGTGAGTGGATGTGATAGGATGATTTTGAAATGCTCAGCACGAGTTGTAACTCCTTCTTTGTGCTTGTAGAGTGAAATAATTCGAGACAATCCTGGCATCCTGGACTGCGTGAAAGAAGGAATTGGCAGAGTTGTAGGCTTAGGAGTACCGCATAGTAAGCGTCTCCTTCCTCTGATGGTCCTGACTTTTCCCACTGCTCTACACGGAGTTCTTCACTACATCATCACTTCTATCGTCCAGAAGCTTGTCTTGTTTGTTTTGAAAAGGGATAATTCCCACAACCTTCCATCTGAGAGCTCTACTTCGGTGCAGAGCATGCTGGATGCGTATTTTCCAGAACTTATTGCTAGCTTTGCTGCTAGCCTTTGTGCTGATGTCATGCTTTACCCGCTGGAAACAGTTTTACACCGCCTTCATATTCAAGGGACACGCACAATAATTGACAATACAGACCTTGGCTATGAAGTGCTTCCAATCAATACTCAGTATGAGGGAATGAAAGACTGCATAAATACTATAAAACGGGAAGAAGGAATGCAAGGTTTTTATAAAGGATTTGGAGCTGTTATAGTACAGTATACCTTGCATGTGGCAGTTTTACAGCTTACCAAAATTATTTATTCAACACTGCTTCAAAATATTTCTTAATCTGGCCAGGTCTGGTTCTAGCACATTGGACATGATTAACTTGCTAACCTTGTTATTGTTTAAATGGCTTAGAAAATGAACTTTGGGGAGTTCACTCTGTGGATTCTCCTTACACTGTAGAACAACTTGTTTTAAAAATGGGGATATAGTTTCCGAAGTGTAATTAAAAAAGGACTGTTTAAAAATTACAGATACAAATTGAATACGTCATATGCAGTCATACAAAGGGGATCAGATTTCAAATGTGATTGCATTGAGGATTGACTTTTCCTCTTACCAGTTCTCTGACATAAGGAATGAATATGAATTGTTAGTATCTGCTTTATAAGCACCACATCTGATATTTAATATGGACTCTTAGCCAGTTGAAAGGAATTTATTTTCTTAAGGTATAAGGACTTGAAAGTAGGAGACTGATGGCTTTACTGGTCTTTAAAAATCTTTCCAACTTCACTGTTAATGGAACTGTGAGTAAAATAGAAACTGTAAAAGTGACTTAAGTAGGCTTAAATGTTATCATTTACAGGTATGTAGAAGACTTATTTTGCTGCAGTGTGGCAGAAGATGACAAATGGGAATCTCTTGCTTTATATAAAAACAACGAAAAATGGGTGTGGGGCTAAGTTGCATAGAATGCAAATTTGGCTGTCTTGCAGTTTGTTTGCAAGGCTTACAATAACTGTGTGAATAAAGCAAAATAGAAACTGATGTGTGCATGTGTTAGTGCTATTTTCAGTTGACTTTCCACTGATAACTTCTGGGTTTAGTTTTACTCTAATGTTCCATATGAGAGTGTAATAATCATACAAATCTGTGTAGTAGTAGCAGTGGTGTTCAAGGTGTACAGGAAGCCTAAAAAACAATTGGCTGTTCCTGGAGTTTCTCTTTTGTTAGATTGGAGAGGTGTGTATAAAATTGTTTCCTTAACTGTTTAGCACTGATGTCTGTAATTTAAAATCTCTGCTAGTTTAAATATTTTGTGGAGCAGAGCTAAGTCTGTTTATGTGCAAGGGAAAAATATATCTGAAATATATCCTTTTTGCCCTCTCCATCTTCAGACTCAGCCTGAAAATGATTTTTAATCATTCTAAACAACCTAGTCCTTAGTTTCATCAGTGAGTGTGGGGGTGGAGAGATGGTTTTGCAAATAAAAAAAGCATGTGGAAAGTCACTTTTAAATTACGAGAGGCTGCTGCTTTTTTCACGTTCATGTGGCTAATCTGTTTTTGTGAATGCTGTAAACCGATCTGCATTTTAATCATTAATCATTGTGTAGCTATCACTTATGGAAAGTAGTCATGGTAAAATAATGCAAAGATGTTGCTCTTTGTAAGTTCTGACTTCAGATCAGGTCTGCTTTATTATTAATCTAACTTTCATGTATTTTAAATGCCTAAGTGTTGAAATGGAAAGTATGGTGAACTTGGAAACTGGTTTCTTTTGAAATACCGTTGATTGCAATTTTAGTGTATAGTGTATGAAATAAAATGAGAATTCACTGTAAGTATTATAAAATAATTCACCAAAGAGGCATGTAAAGGAATCTTGTTTTGTGTGTTATGTTTTACTGTATAGACTCCAGTGGCATTTTCAAGTTCCTCAGCTTTCCTAAGTGCAAGAACATGATGAATTAAGCTACATGCAAAAGTGCAGGTAAAATACTCAGTTCCTGGGTTGGTTTCTTTTAAAATTTCTGAGTATCAAGATGGCCATGCCAGAGAATCATCCTGACTGGAAAGGACCTCAGCAAGTCGTGCAGTCCTACTTCCTGCTCTCAGCAAGGACAGCATTGACTTGCACATGCCCTTATCCAGTCAAGTTTTTAATACATGAAACTGACCTTTTCAAAGGTGTTAAATTCAACTGTAGCAAACAATTTTATCACAATTGCTTTGAAGCAATGACTAAGTGCATCTCGCATTCCAACGCTTCCAGATGTATCTGTGAAATTGGCCGTTTTTCTAGGGATAAAGTTGTAGGGCATTTTGCATGGTGAAGTGGAGGACTTGCCTTTATATATTCTTCAAGAGGGAAGATAAGTTGTCAAGAGTGGCACTAGAGACTGCTATAATCCGGTATTTTGTCAAAGAGTTGCTTACATTGCTGATAGTTTTACAATTGCAGTCTAGATTCTCAGATCTGTAACTTTGAGCAGAGTGAGAAAGGATGCTGTCCATGTAGAGCAGCTGTTCTGTGGTAGAAAAAACCTTCTGTTTTGAGCTATTCTTTTTTGGTTCTCTTCCCAGCAGTTAGAATGAACATATTTAGATTTTTCATGTATACTTTTTTTATCTTCCTTAATACACTTAATACATTTTGTCCAGAGTTGCTGGGGGTTTGCCCATGCAAAAATGTAAATGAGCATAGGCTGAAAAAAGTAGTTTTTACCTTTTAAATTGTAAGTGTTTTTGGTTTTCATTTGGATTTTAAATCTGAAGTACTCAATTTTTAGTTCACAGAAATGATCAGTAGGTGGCTTCAGCAAGAGATACCACCAAAAACTACAAAATAATGAATTGGCTGTAGAAAGTAGGTTGTGGTCGAATATGAAGAGTTCTTTTGCACTCTTGTGCCTGATACAAACAATTTTTTGTATTTTGTTTTTCTTACTACTTTTTTTTTTTTAATCTTTAAATAAGAGAGCTGATTTTAAGGTCAATGTTCCTGACGAAAGACAGGGTGTTTCCCCCAGTGAAGAATTATTTGGCTTGTTATCCATGTCTCCTACAAGGAAAGCCTTCATGTTCAGTAACTGACAACGGTCCGTGCAGGAAACTGTGAGCTATGAGGCCTCCTGGACACAGGCAAATATCTGCCTGTGTTATTTCATGGACAGCATACAGATGACACTTGGCTTTCATTTGTGTTACAGCGGAGTTTTTAGATCCAGTGTTGGTGCCAATACTGAATTCTATAGGATTGTTCCAGCATTTAGCTGATCTGCTTTGAGGCACACATGAGTTGATCTGCCTCTGGGTATTGTCTGTAATAATGTGAAATGTACAGTTTTGCAGATTTAGGCAGAATTTGTTAAGACTCATAATTACATATTTTTGTTAGCTCTGAATATCAGCAAGTTCAAATCGAGTATATGGAAGGTATTCATCTCTCATGGTCATTCAGCTGGATACATGCCTGCAGCTACAAACACGGAGTGGAATCGTAGAGTGTCTTGAATTGCAAGGGACCCACAAGAATCATCGAAGTTCAGCTCCTGGCCCTGAACATGGCAACCCAAGAATCCCACCATGTGCCTGAGAGCATTTTCCAAACACTTCTTGAACTGAGATGCTGAGACCATTTCCCTGGGGAGCCTGTTCCAGTGCCCAAACACCCTTGGGAACAAGAACCTTTTCCTAATACTCAACCTAAAACTCCCTCCAAAACAACTTCAGGCCATTCCCTTGTGTCCTGTCACTGGTAACACACACAAGGTTTAGTGTCTGCCCCCTTCCTCCCCTCAGTCTCTTCTCCAGACTGAACAAAGTAACCACAGATGTTCCTCATAAGACTCTTCCTTCAGATCCTTCACCATCTTTATGGACTTCCTTTGGACACTCTTTAATATCTTTGTGTCTTATCTTGTGGCACCCAAAACTGCCCCCAGCACTGGCAGAGAGGCCACCCCAGCCCAGAGCAGAGCAGGACAATCCCCTCCCT
>VXBQ01002344.1:13946-40415 GCA_013400175.1 Phainopepla nitens
CTTGTGAAGTCATCTGTGACAGATGACTGTGTTGTCCTTCAGGTGTCCAGAATATTCCTAAAGCTCCTGGGTGAGTAGGAAAGGATGAGCTCAGTAGGAAAGATGCCCTTATTGATTTGTTGCTCATTAACAGAGGAGTTTTTATCGCTGAATTGGTGATTGGTGGCCATCTTGGCCACAGTGACCACAAAGTGATTGAATTTAAAATCTGTTGGCAGGAGGAAAAGTGCTGCAACAGTGGAGAGGAGGAGGAGAGCAACAGTGAGGAGAGCAACAATGAGGAGGGCAGACTTTAGGAACTAGTAATGAGGTCTCTGGGAAAACATTTTAGAAGGTGCTGGAGTTCATCAGTTCTGGTCACTTTTTGAGCACCATCTCCTAAATATACAATAAATTCCAAAATGTTGGAAGTCACGCAAGTGAGACAGAAGGCTGGCTTGGCTGAGCAGGGATTTTTATTTAGCTAAAGCAAGAAAAAGAACGTGTATGGCCAGTGGAAGCAAGGTCAAGTGACATGGGAGAAAAATAGAGATGCTGCTGTGAGGGAGAAAATTCATGCAGCTGAAACTTGGCTGGAGTTGTTGCTGGCCAGAACTGTGGGGAACAATGAAAAGAGTTTTAAGTCATTAATGGTAAAATGCAGTGCAGAGATAACATTGGCCCATTGCAGGATTAGAATGGTCACCTCCCAAATAGGAACAGAGACAAGGCAGAGGTGTTTCATTCTTTCCTTGCCTCTGTCTCCAGCATTCTGATGGGCTAAGGGGACAGAGAGCCCTGAGCTGGAGGACCATGACTGTGAGAGTGACAAACTCCCAGCTGACCCTGAGCCTGTGCAGGTTCCGTTGCTCCAGCTGGATTCCTGCAAATCTATGGGGCATGCTGAGATTCATCTGAGAATACTCAAAAGAGCTGCTGATGTCATCATGAGCCTCTCTCAATGGATTTTGAACATTCTTGGGAATGCACAGAAGTCTCAGTTGACTGGAAGCTGGTGAACATTGTCCCAGTTTTCAANGAGGGAGAAAATTCATGCAGCTGAAACTTGGCTGGAGTTGTTGCTGGCCAGAACTGTGGGGAACAATGAAAAGAGTTTTAAGTCATTAATGGTAAAATGCAGTGCAGAGATAACATTGGCCCATTGCAGGATTAGAATGGTCACCTCCCAAATAGGAACAGAGACAAGGCAGAGGTGTTTCATTCTTTCCTTGCCTCTGTCTCCAGCATTCTGATGGGCTAAGGGGACAGAGAGCCCTGAGCTGGAGGACCATGACTGTGAGAGTGACAAACTCCCAGCTGACCCTGAGCCTGTGCAGGTTCCGTTGCTCCAGCTGGATTCCTGCAAATCTATGGGGCATGCTGAGATTCATCTGAGAATACTCAAAAGAGCTGCTGATGTCATCATGAGCCTCTCTCAATGGATTTTGAACATTCTTGGGAATGCACAGAAGTCTCAGTTGACTGGAAGCTGGTGAACATTGTCCCAGTTTTCAAGAAGGGCAAGAAGGATGAGCTGGGAAACTACAGGCTTGTCAGCCTCCCTTCAGCACCTAGTGAAAATAGGGGGAAGTTTATTTTGGAAGTTACTGAAAACCACCTGAAGAACCTAATCAATGTACATTATGTAAATGAGGCATGTCTCTCCATTAATACACAACTTCTTGCTGAGCTCTAAGATTTTGTTGGTATGATTCAGGGCTAGCAATGATCACTGTCAAATTATTTACCTTTTCAGTGATAACCAAAGAGAAGGGGTCACACACTAAATTTTTTGGCTAAATGGTTGTTGCTGTGAGATTTGAGAGCAGCATATAATGGCAGCATTCCTTCACTTGAATGGGAAGAGAGGTGGTAGGAAAATGTGTATAAACTGTTGAATTTTGCTTCAGAATATGTAATGCATATCTCCAGCAAGGGCAGAAGGAGGGAAGATCTTAATTTGATCAAAACTGCTGACATGTGTTCTTCAAAAGCAAATCTGAATTAAAGGACTTGGAAAAACTTGTATCCTTGGATTTTTTTTTTTTTTTTTTTGATAGAATAAAGACAGCTAGTTCTTTATTTTCTGTGTTCCAGGCTCACCACAGACAGCCTGGCAAATTTGGGACGTAATTTTGGGGCAATATTGGAAATGGAATGTAGGGGCTGTCCATAAATGCAGAGAAACAAAAGTCAATAGTTAATGTTCTCAATTGCAAAAGCTTAATAAAATGTAGAAATGTTCAGATGTATATAGGTAGTATTTATGTCAGGTTTCATTTGGAAGTCTATTTCAACCTTTATGTTTCAAATGGTATTTTTAAAGATAAGTTAAATTCATTAAATGTGTTAACCCTGATATACCTTTTTTTTTTTTCTCCTGATACTTGGAAACTGACTCAACTGAAAAGCCAGTTATTCTTCCAGATTTTTCAATAGGAAAAATCATGTCTTCTATATCTTCCATTCAAATCGAGGCACCCTTTCAATAGATGCAAATACCATCATACAGTGGTCTAATATGGTAATTACAGATTTTTTTTGTTTGTTATTATTCAAACTGCTAATGAGTTGGCTGCAGTACCTATTGCCTGTGGCAGCTTGATCAGGGTGAAATACTTTATCACTCTTCTCTTGTTTTTAAAACATGGGGGCAGAACATGACTCCTACCCACCAAAGTAATAAAATCAGAAGGGGTGTTTTAGCTTTTACCTGAAATTCTGCGTCTTGCTCTTATTTCACAGTCTTATGCTTAGCACTAAGGCAAGTCTAGAAAAAAGGGCCTTTTTGCATGGAACTTGACTCTGTTCTGCCAAGGTGTTTCATGTCTTTGCCCAAACTGAATTTTTACAAGCAACAGACTTGTGAGCTGATGTTCCCGATTCTTGGTTTCAGGATGTCTTCAGAAAAGAAAAACTGTAGGTTTGCTTTTACTGTAGCAGTGAATGTAACTCACTGAAGTTTCTGATGTCTGAAATGGGATCCTGAATTTATGTATGTAATACTGGAGCCTTTGAGCTTTGTTTGCAGGAGGAATGACCAATATGTACAGATGGCTTGATTCTCAGCTCCTAGCTAATACCAGCTCAGTTCAATATCACTCAAAGTGACCTTTCATGTCCACACAGCCCCCTGACGTGTTTATGATCTCTGTAGGTAGAGGTATCAGTCTAAACCTGTTTCAAAATACAAGCATGGGCACGATTGTCAGACACTTTTCCCATGGACTAGCTTTGTGTTTGCAAAATGATGCATGGAAAAAAAAAAAAAAAAACAAAACACAGGCATGGAAAAGAGGATTCTTGAAACCAAGTGGGGGCTTATCACCGAGAGCACCCTGACAAAGAGGTATGTGTCACTTCAACAGCTACTCGAGAACAGTAAGGGGAAGGAGACTTGTCATGTAGCTACTTGTGTTTCAGGAGCTTAAAAATGCCTACAGAGTTTTCTTTGAAAGATGGAGATTTTTTTGTTCCAATATAATAAAAAAAAAAGAGAACAAAAAGCCCTGGCAAAAAGTTTGCTGTGAAGCAGGTAACTGTTGGATAACCATTTTGACATGCTTTGAAATTAACTAAATTGTATCCACTTTGGCTAATCCTTTTTTTTTTAAAATTTTTTTTCTAAATAAAAAGCAACTACTTTATAAAGCCTACTTTTATCAAGGGAATTAATATGTCATGTCCTCTTAAGCAGTTTATTTGTATTGATTTGCCAACATAATGGGTCTAGAAACTCATTTGTGTGTGTTTTTCCTCTAATACATTTGTGTCTGATAAGTGCTCTCTAATAATGGAGTTTCCTCCATATAACACCAGTTGATCTTCGTAAAAACTACTTTTGAGAAATGGTTCCAGTTACTCTACAAAAGGGGAAATATTTGTGTATTTAAATACAGTTTCAACATATGAGGAGGGGCCGGGAGAATTGGGATTGCTCAGCCTGGAACAGATGCTTTGGGTTGACCTAATTGTGGCCTTTCAGTACCTGAAGGGAGCTCACAAGAAAGAGGGACTTTTTGCGAGGTCCTGTAGTGACAGGACAAGGGGAAATGGATTCAGTCTTAAGGAGAGTAGGTTTAGATAAGATATGAGGAAAAAATTCTTTACTGTGAGGGTGATTGGGCACTGGCACAGGTTGCCCAGAGAAGTTGTGGATGCCCCGTCCCTGGAAGTGTTCAAGGCCAGGCTGGATGGGGCTCTGAGCAGCCTGGCCTAGTGAAAGGTGTTCTGGCCCACAGTAGATGATCTTTAAGGTTCCTTCCAACTCAACCATTTTATGATTCCACAATTTTTCCCAATGGAAATAAAAACCAAGACATTTTAAGTTGTAAATTAAACATGCTGCTGACATGCAGCAACTTAAAAATTTTTGAATTTCCAAGAAAAAAAATCAATGTACACTTGCTCTATTAATTAGTAGAGTATTAGGAAAAGTTTAGAGTATGCAATACAAAAAGTTGGAATCCTACTTAAGGACTATCTGGGAAGTTTTGTAACTGAAACTGCTTGGCACACTAAGGCTTCTGCTTGCACAGTAGGACAGCCTTCAGCGTATACCAACACATACCAACACAGATATGCAGTCCTCTCATCTCTGGAAAGAAAAGGAAATTCAAAGCATAGTGGTTCTCTTCTGGTGTACACCTTCCTCTGTCTTTGTAGCTGCAAGTTTTCAGACATCTGTCAGCTGTTTTCCTCCCTTTTATCAAAAAAAAAGAAAAAAGTCAGTAAATACTCCTCACATTTTCAAACTCTGCCAATTTGTGCAGAGTTACCAGGTCAGAATAATTCTAGGTGTAATTATCATAGTGAAAATGACACTGGGGATGGGGGCTGTATTTCCTGGAGTTTCTGCAGAGATGTGTGATGTGGAAGATGAGGTGGGATGCGCTAACAGTGATCTCAAAGGGAAGCAGAACTGCCAAAGAAACGAGACTATAACTCTTCTGGAGTTTGTACAAACACTACATATTCTCCTTTGTCCCTCCTGCATATTGTCCATAGCAAGGTATTTTGGGCCTGTGTTCTCCATATGGCACAGAGTCCAAATGACAGAGTTATAAGTGATTGATACCTGTTCTTTTGCACAGGAGTCATCTTTGTTTCCTTTGTCCGTGCAAGTGTCCAGGATGGCTTGTTGACCATTCCCCATGGCTTTGTGTGTACCATGGATTGATATAAAGTATTAGTCAATACCTTCAATATTTAGGGGGAAAAATTGAGTCTTGCATTTTTATCCTTGAAATTAAAATCCCAGGAAAACACCTGTGTAGTAAGCATCTGTGGAGTAAGATTTATTAAACTAATGACTTTTTCTGTTTGAGGGAGTATTTCTGCTTGACAGGAGACACTTTCCACATACTAGAGTTTCTCCTCTCTTTTCCAGGATTCCTCTTTTATGTTCTGCCTGGCTTTATACATAATTTCAGTGCCTCTTTATGTACTAGTTCTCTACCCTCTCTTCAGTTGGTCCGCCTTTTTCTCATTTTTCTCTCTTTCTCTTTGGTTTTCATATGTGCCTTTCCTGTCTTTGTCCTGTATCTCTCCAGTGAAATACCCAGCCGCTGTTCTCTTCCATGTTTCCTTAGATGAAGGGTACTCTGGTGACTCATAGCTGTGCATGATGCTGCCCACAGCTTATCATGGAGTATTTGACAGAAGTTATCACCAGGACACACAAACTGAGCATTACCTAGATACTGTGAATTATACTGTGCACTGATGAATTCACAGGGTGATGAATCTTCCCTTAACACTTCAGATGGAGGAGATTAAAAGTCATGTAGCTGAGTTAGTCTGAAATAATATTCTGTTGGCAGTTCCTGCAGTATTTTAACATATGTATATATGCTGTACACATATATGCAAATTGCTGCATTAGAGCTGTAACAGTAAGGACATAGCTGTGCAGTAACTGGGTAGGGATAGGTTTGCAGATGTTAAAAAGTAAGAAGTTTGTTTCGTACTCTTTGTAATTATTAAAGCAATTTTCTAAAAGGTGCCTCACTTTCTGCATTCACAATGTTTGTCTGCAATTATTTTACTTTAATAGCTGAAGCAAAAGGAAGGGAAATAACATTCCTAGTACTGATGTGTAACAATCACAGGAACAAATTCTTGCACATGATTAGAAAAATCTGGCTGGTGTGCAGAAATATTTTCTGAGCCCTCAGTGAGGAAAATAAAATTCTCATTTGCCAGAAGCTGTTGCACTTACATTTTACTCCTAAGAACAACAAAACAATATGCAGTTACTTTCTGTGTGACTGCACCTGTGAAAAAACAAGCACTTGGCTGACAGGAGCTAGAACAACTACCATTTCTTTGGTCCCCAGTTACTTTTTGAGATCTGTGTGTCTTTCTTACAGAGGCATCTTTGTTAATGACTGTGTTCAGTGTAGTCTCTTTCGGCCTAATGCTGTGTGTGGTGTGGTCACAGGTGTCATGTGCTCTTTAGTTTGCTTCCCTCAGTGTCTATTTCTTTTTCCGCTGGAAGTTCTGACTTAGCACCTTGCAGCTGGCTACTCTTCAAGCACCAGAAGCAATATCTTACTGTTAATGAAGTACTTTGATTGTTTAATCCCAGCNAAAGTCCTTTCCTTCCTTCTTCTCCTCAGCTTCATATGCTGAGCATGATGCCACGGGGTCTGGAATATGCCTTTGGTCAGCTGGGGTCAGCTGTCCTGGCTGTGTCCCCTCCTCACTCCTTGTGAACCCCCAGCCTGCTCACTGGTGGGGGGGGAAGCAGAAAAGGGCTTGGCTCAGGGCAAGCCCTGCCCAGCAAAAACAAAAATATCCCTGTATTATCAACACTGTCTGCAGCACAAACCCAAAACACAGCCCCATCCTAGCAACTATGAGTAAAATTACCTCTACCACAGCCAAAATCAGAGGAAGCAATTTGTCGATGCTAAATCAACACTGGAGTATTAGCCAGAGCTATAGTAATATCATCAAACTGGTTAATTAGGCCAAACAGAGCAACATCATAATGATGCTAAACTCGTAGTTTTGGGGCAACTCTGTTTCTGGTTAATTATTGAAGAACTGCTACTAATTAGATTTAAAAACAGTGTGGCTCAGTGATTGATTACATAAAAAATTATGAATGATGGAATTACATATACCAGAATGCACTTCAATGGGAGAAAAAAAAGTTGTGTTTTTGCAACAACTGTATAACAGGGTGAATTTGCCTTGTAGGAAAAAGAATGTTGTATTGTTCTGCCTTGTGACATTAATGTGTGGTTTTTTTTCTATCCAGTGCTTGCATGGTATAGTTTGCCTACTTCTCCAGATACATATATATGTCTCGTTAAATCCCTTTGTCTTCCTCTCTCTCATTAATCTGTTCACAGGGATTGTATGGACTAGGAGCTTCAGAACTAGTGAGACAGTAGTTTGAAAGAAACACAGCTGTAATTTCCTTCAAAAATCTACTGAGATTGTTCAAAACATTACTGACTTTTGAAGATGTTTCTGAAACTCACTAATTCTTTGGCTTATTAAAAGAACTGTAGACTGTGTGTTCTTCATTTAGCTTTTCAACAGCCTTGTCTTCATGAGCCACTGCATCAGAGGGCATCAAGCACCCAACCATCCCTTGACCATGATACCTAGATAACTAATGTACGCTTGTCTGTATTTAAAAAATAGGTATTTTCCATTTTAAACTAATTTCTGGCCTATCAACACACCTTCAATCATATATTCAGTGGGACTTTGCCTTTTCACCACTAGCCATAACAATAAACAAATACCAGATTCTTAGATGCCAAGTCATTATTTTTGTAATGAGTGGGGCAGGATGGAAGCTTCTTTTTTATTTTTCCCCACTTTCGTGCCTAGCAACTCGACCAAATCTGTAAGTGGCACACCACAGATTTGTGACACAAGTAGGTAACAACCTGGTAGTATGTACAGAAATCGATACTAAATCAGGGATGGGCAGATAAATATTTATAGCCACTGCCTGCTGGAGAATGAAGGACAATTGCTGCAACAACTGCAACCCTGGGGAAGGATTATTTTGTTGCTCTGGAAACATGGTCGGAGTCAATAACTAGCTGGAGACCAGAGCTGCCAGCACTCGGGTGGGAGGGAGGCACTGACACAAGAAACAGGAAAGAAAGATTTGTGTAGGCCATTCTTTACCACAGTGAGGACTAGCAGCTGATCAAAGATCTGCAATTCACAAAGTTTTTCCATGATAGGTGATGCCAAGAGGAATACCCACCACCTGGTAGGTAATATGTTAGCATTCCTAATTTACTATTTCAATAGAGGAAATAGTAGCTCTGAAATTGTTTTTAATTCCTTTTTTTATGGTGGAGGGGCAGAAGTAGGTTGTGGAATGTCTTGTATGAAATATGAATATGATAGTCTGGGCAGAAGTGAGGGAAGTGCAGTTTCTGATGCAGGATAGGACTGGCATTTGCTTTTATCTGAGAGCAGAGGCACAGTTGCCCAGAGGTGACTTTGCATCCTGCCCTCTACTTTTTCAATGAGTTTCTTCTCTGTCGTCAAGACAAATTCATTCATGATCTGCTCTCCAAAGTATCTGGATCAGGTTAATGGTTCAAATTCTAATCTTTCCCCTCTGGTTGGTATACTGTTCTATATGTCTGGAAAAGCCATTGTGAAACAAATCAAACTGGTGCCTCCTGCACTCTTCTGACCCCTTTCTCCTTCCAGTCCAGCCCATGCATTTCATTGCATGTCATTTCCCAAACATGTAAGGAAGAGCATCAGTTTGTACCTGCATTCAGATGAGTTCCTCCTAACTCCTGAAAAACAGCTTTAACACTGTGCTTTGCCCAATTCTGTGCTTCTGTCATCTTGGCACAGGAAAAGGCAGTGTCTGTCTGTTATATGGATCCTGTACAGCCACTGCCTTTTCCCTCTGTGAGGGTATCAAATCATCACTACAATGAGAACTTGCCTTCAGCTTTTCTGCATGGTGACATCAGAACCCACTAAATGGCAATCTCTGAGAAACCTATGCTGACCTGGAAGTTTCCTCCAGAGATTGTCATGGAGTAGGCTTCACCATGTGAAGGGATTCACACAATTTGCAAAAGCCAAGAGCATTAATTCTTTTTTTACTATGGTTTTTTTAAAGTAATTTTGTTCAGAATAGAAGTTGTCTTTACTCTCTGTAGGTTCCTGAGTATCCCCTTATAGAGTCTTGAGAAAAGCAGCTACTGAAGCCACTAAATTCAACTATTTTGTTGTCTGTCTTTCTTTAGTTACTTCGGAATAAGTGTGGCAGTTTTTGCTATTTATTTTGTTTGCTTGCTCTGTAAAGTCTTTTGTTGCTGCCTGAGTTTGAGTTACCACTTCTGATATATACACCCACAGAGAAAAGTTTCTGAAAATGCTGGAAGCCCTTCCACTGAGAGCACATACAGAGACACCTGTCTTCTGATAAGGCCACGTGTTCTGCTATCCCTGTTACACCCTGCTGATCTGTTGGTGCTCTGTGTTCTCTGACAGGCTTCCTATTCAAGGGATATTGAGGTGATGGCTGAATATTATTTTCTTATGTCCATTTTGAGATATTTCTCTCTCTCTCTAGACCTCTGTGCTATGTTTTTCACATCTCTTCCATCTCTGATTACGATGCCATCCGTTTTAATTTGTAATGGAACTAGAATTCTTCAAAAGGTGTTTTTTAATAATTTCCTTAACCTTACTGTACTATTTGTTCCCATCGTCTACTTTTTTCTTTCCACTGAGTTTTTCTTGCTTTGTAGGTTGTTTCTTCTTTGCTTCCTTCCTGGGGAGGAAGTCACTGGTTGTGTTAAACATTGACATCTTGATCAATGTTTATACTGGCATATAAATTAGGAGTGGCTGCCTTACTCTGCTCTTTTTCCTATCTCCAGTCTCCAGCATGATAATTAAACTGATTACAGGTTAGTCATTTCACATCCTCCATCTCATGTGTCTCAGAGTTCTGGTATTTGTGTGGAATGCAATTTACACTGATCCTTCATTTTCTTACCTGTGCATCACCTAGGTGGCCTTTACCTGGGGAGCAGAATTTTCATGGCAACAGCTATATGCATACCAAAAACAAATTCCCTTCCACATCTTCTCCTCTCTTCATTTCAAGAACTCAATTCTAACTGTCTTCACTTCCAAATGAAAAGTTTCTTTGTGTGTCCACAAATAGGTTTACTAGTTGGAAAACCTCTGACAGTAGGGGATCGAGGTCTTAAGTGAACAGGAAAGTTTCCATGGAGCAAATGAAGGACTGGGTCTTTCTTTTATGAGAATCAAATGGATTAAAAGCCTGGAGACACGAAACAGTGGGATTCCTTGCTCTAGGTCTCACTGTGTACTGCAGAGATACAGATTACAGAATAGTTGGCAGAGAGCAGTAATCAAATTCTACCCCAGCTGAATGTGCTTTTTGTGTGCTACATATGTCCAATGGCATATTCTTATTGCAGCTATACCACTTACATGTCAGTTCTGTAGTTGCTTTGTAGTCCTGAGGCGACTTGTGAACAGAGAGGAAGTGGTGACCAGAGACGCGACACGAGGAATGGCATGAAGCTGTGTCAGGGAAAGTTTAGGCTGGATATCAGGAAAAGCTTCTTCACCCAGAGGGTGTTTGGGCACTGAACAGGCTCCCCAGGACAGTGGTCATGGCAGCATGACAGAGTGCAAGGGGTGTTTGGACCATGCTCTCACATCTCTGAATTTTACACAGGATTTCTGGCCCATACACTGGCAGAGCATACTTGTTTGCAAGAGCTACTCAGTCAAAACACATAGAAATTACTTGCAAGCAGAGTTTTTGAAAGAAAGCACACCAATAACTACTAGAAGTTCTACAAATTTGAGTAATTTTTAATTATTAGTAGTTTTAAGCTGTGCATTAAGAAAAGAACCCTTTGTCATTTACAAGATATTTTACAAGATAATTTTTTTATGACTTGAAAAAGCAAATAACTCAGTAGCGTGTTAAATTCTAGTAAAATTAGTCTACTGTTCCAGAATAAGCAGATGAAAAAATTTATATGGTGAACAGATAATAGTGTTTTGATTAATATTAAGACAACATGATATTGTGAGTTTCTGGCTTAGCAAGGTGTGTACGACTTCTAAGGTAAAAATTTAAATGTAGATATTACAGAAATCATCACTATGATATTAAATTTCTAAGACAGTTGACTTATTCCCCACTACTCTCCTCTCTCACTGATCTAAAAGGCTTATTGAGTTATCAACATATTGACTGATGCAGATGATACTAAATAAATTAGAAGCTAGCATCACCTATGAATAACCATAAAAATAAAAAAAAAGGAAAAAAAAATTTAAAATGTAAAAAAAAAGGCAGAAAGAAAAATAATTCCAATTGGCCAAAGCTATTTTGTAGTTTTATCAAAAGCCTGGGAAAATGTGTTAAATCATACCAGAAACATTTTTAGGATGGTAGAGAACTGTCAAAGCATCAGAAAGTTGCGTATGAATACTTTGTGAAGGACAGTGGTCTCATGGCAACAATTTTTACTTCACTGTGCTCATAAAAAAAACAATTCACCCAAGAGCAACTATCCATCCCTTTTCAAGACAGGAATAGCACCATGCCAGTCAGACCCTGAAGGTAATAATAGTAACTAAGAGAACATAAGCCCAGCTGTGGCACCAGGGCAGATACAGGGCAAATGTCAGTGTGCTAGCAAAACCACAACACTAGGAGGTTGAATGCATCTTGTACAACATTGCTTCACTTTTAATCATGTTAGTGTGATGGTGAGAATTACAAGCGTACTGAAGGGGCCTGCTAAAAGGTTATGTGACAGTCACCACCTAGAAATCTCAAAAATGAAACAAAAAAAATAGACCTTTTTAATAGATGATGGCTCTTAAACCAGCGAGAAACCACATGATCTAGGGTGTATAGGTTGCAGCTGGACAAGTTTTTCTTCCAAGAATCAGGATAATTAATTAGTGCTCTGTAACAAAGATGTGAATTTAATACTATCTGAACTCTTCAAGTGCAGAAGCACTTTTGATATATCATGCCTTTGGACCTTTATTTAAGTTTCAGATTTAGTATGTATGTCTGTATATTATTAAGAGCATTGTCCAATTGCCCGTTAAACAGTAACAAGCTTGGGGCATTGATCACTTCTCTAGGAAGCCTGTTCCTTTCAATTAACAAAGTTGGAACATCCCCTGGCACAGGGACCCTTCCCATGTGTCCCTGGATCCCAGGCAGAAGAGATCAGCACCTCCCTCTCCACTTCCCTTCCCAGGAAGCTGCAGAGAGCAGTGAGGTCACCCTCAGCCTCCTTTTCTCCAAGCTGGACAAACCCAGAGTGCCCAGCTGCCCTCACAGGACAGCCCTTCCAGCCCTTCCCCAGCCCCACTGCCCTCCTCTGGGGGCATCCCAGTGCCTTCACGTCCTTCCTGAAGTGGGAGGCCCAGAACTGCTCTCACTAAATACAGCAGCACAATCACCTCTGTTGACTGTCCAGCTGTGCTGTGTGTGTGATGCACCCCAGGATGGAATTTGCCCCCCTTCTGAATCTGGCAACAGCTCATTGAGTTTGACACTGATTGCCCAAAGGTTTATGTGAGCCACTGTACAGCTGTTTTTCTCCATCTCTCTTCTTCTCCTTTCCTTCTCCCATATTGTACTTTCATGAAATAATTGTGGCAGCTGTGCAGTATGTTTGCTTTCAGGTTTGATAAATCCTTTCCCTCCAAGACCTCTAGAGAGTAACTCTGTTTCCCTAAAGCAGCATATCTTGTTAAACTTACTAGTTTTTCAAGAAAGGTATCACAAAGTTTGTCTATGGTATGAATGGATTTATGAGTCAGACATCAAGAATAAAACATATAAATTAATTTCAAAAATTCAAAGCTCTGCACTCCTGCCATTAGGAACCATACTAAAAAATTACCCATCTCCCATGTTAGAGCAGTAAAATAAAATAGTTCAAAAGGTGGAGGATAATTCAGTCGTTTTATTAATATTCTATTTCAGTAACTTGCACAACGATGTTTCAAGTGATTATTTTTAAAATAACCAGTAAATTAGTCTAATTATGTAAGATTTATCTAAAATTGCTGCATCTATTGGATCAGCAATCTGTCGTAAAAACCTTCTAAATAAACCTTGCCCCTTTCTTTGAAGTGCAGGTGGCTTAGAGTTTAGGGGGTTTCTTCAGGGATATTTTGCTACCTTTTTCTTAGTTACAGCTTGATGAGGTCATTATGTGGCCTTCAGAAGTGACTTTTCATCAGCTTTATGTCTGAGCTCATGGTGTCAAATTAAGCCTAGTGTGTTTCCTGTGTGAGTGGTAAAATGAATGTGAAAGCACAAAGGGGATGTAACCTATAGGTGAAATTCTTCTATTTCTCAATAAGATTCTTCTCTTTTCACCATGGATCAGTATGACTTGGGTTTAATTTCTCTGAGTGGACTTGGGGCATTTTTTTCTTTTAATATGCTAGACCTCCAAAAGATACTGTGAGAAATTATGCAGATAAAAATAATGGTACAACAGAAGGAAATTACTGTAAAGCAAACTACATATATAGTGGAAGAGAGAGAGACACAAACAGATGTCACTAAAGTGTGTACAAACCTTGCTATTCTTGCTTTTTGAGCAGAGAGAAGCTTCTTGAGTGTTACAAGAGCACATATAACCTGTAGGTAGCGGGTAAGATGTAGGAGCTCCTTGCAAGGGGGCTTAAGCCATGAGTTAGGAGTGCAAAATATCAGGGGTAATGTAAGACAGAAACAAGAAAAGTGGCTTCAATGTTGAGAGCAAATCATGCATTTAAATTTGGATTTCAACCAGCTGCAAACATCAAGGGCAGGTCTGAGTGTGGGAAAGAAATCACAAATACTTTTCTGTAAGGTCTGTAGTGTAATTTGGGGAGGTGAGTTTCGTTCAACCGTTGTAGCATGGTTAAATCTGTGCAGCCTCCACGCTCTTTTAGAGGATGTGTTTATGTTGCTACAGCAGTGCTAACACCACTTGAGCACAGACTGTGCTGATGTAGCTGCAGTTTTTCTGAGGGTGGCACCTGCACAACTGCAGAACTCCCCCACCTGCCACTGCAGTGTTTTTACGACAAGCGTTACACTGTGCTATTCTTCTCTCAGACGGCTGCCAAACATCAGTATGGCACTGAATCACAGAAGCAAGGTCCCCAGGCTGTTTCCTTGTCCCCAGGACAGGATCACAGGGCGCTGTCACTCGAAGTGTGTTTCCCAGCATGGTGGTGAGGGTGTTCCCCAGGCAGCCCTCTCTAACATTCTGCTCCTGGTGGCTCCTGTAAGGGATTCCTGGAGCCGCAGCCCAGTGCTTCCCCTGCTGCCTCCAGACAGTGAGCAGGCAGAGTCCACCGTGTTTCAGCTGCCTTCAGAAGGGAGTTCTCATGTCTCGCCTTCTTCTCTGAAAAGTGGGATAACCTTTTCCTTGCAAGGGCTTCTTTTTTTTTTTTCTACTATTTTGATCAGTCTGCATAACGATTTTCTTCCTAGACATCTGATTAGCTTTATTGCTCCTCTCTGGTTGACTCCTGGACTTTTTTGTCAAGAGCTTGGAAAAATGTTAAGTGTCATTCCAAGTGGCATATGCTACGCATTAAAAAAAAGCTTAATAGGAGTATAATCGAGATAAATAAGGGTCAGTTGGTAAGAAATATACTTAAAATTCTACTCTTTTGGCAGAGAGACTTGCCATCTGCTAATAATAATCATCAGCTTTTACCCATAAAAATCTTTCAGATTTATTGGTGAGGAACTCACCACAAGCACATTTCCCAATCTCATGGTGTGTCACACTGATAATGTGAAGTTTTGTTTTGGCATTCATAACATAACTCTTTGGATATTTTAGGAAAGCATTCAGAATTGCTTTGAATTGCCACATCATGGATACTGAGCCAGAGCTTCAGCAGCTCTTTTTAATTTCACTCTAATATTTCAACCATTGCTCATTTTCTCTATTTGTTCATGTTACTTTCTGTGATTTGGAAGAACTGAAGGGAAGCCACAAATTAATGTAATTATGAGAAATTATTGACTATGTAAAATATGTTCCTGTATGGCCTTTTCAAGTGCACTGATAGTCTAGTCCTTATGGAAAAATTCTCGATGTAAAAAAGATTTAGGAGCTAAGAAACTTTTGCATATTAATTATTCCCTAAAGACTTGTCTCTTCTTTAGAAGACTTTCATGTCTTTAAAGAGTTAATTTATAATTTATGACTCATTAGGGATGAAATTTTAGTAAAGTCACTAAAAAATAAGAGAAACACTTGAGATGGTGAGATCTATGGAGAATTTTATATTCTAGTTTTTTGGGTTTTTTTAAATAATACTAAAACAGGAAAATATTTATCTTTGTTCAGTTAAAGTTTCTGTCAATATGAAATCTGGCAAAAGAAGTAACTTTAATAAATACTGCGGAGAAGTACTCTTTTCAAGGGTAAAAATGCTGGAAACAAACCTGAAGAGTGTCTGCTGGAGTTCTCTAAAGGCAAATTTGAAACCATGGATTTTCCAAATGAAGCAAATGCATAAACTGTCCTGAAACAGAACAATTATAAACACTGTCATGCAGTTGTCCAGTTTGTGATATCTTTGAGAAAAGATTTTTTGCAGGAAATTCATGTAATTTTTCAGAAAAAAATATGAGGAATTTCACTCTACTCTTCATGGTTATTCAGATTTTTAATTATGAAAAAATGGTGGTGCTAATTCAATATCACGTAAGTGAATTACTCAAAATTACTTAAAGAAGACTCTTCTATATACACATGAAGTTGTGTATCATCTGGGTCTCATTATATATCTCATCCAGACTGAAATTCTCTGCCTAAGTTTAGATCTCTGTGTTCTCACCAAATGGAAAGAGAAGCTCAAGAAAGAAAGGCTTTTTCTCGAAAACATGGAATCTGTTTTGCTAAAATTTGGTTTGCTGATGAATTAGCAGAACTGTTTATGAGATCCTTTCAAATAATTACTACAGAAGCAAATAAAATTGTACTTTGGGTATATTTCCTTAAATTAGAATGTATGTTTTTCACTAATCTTTGAATTTTTCCTGATTGTACTAGAGTATTAGCTTTAAAGTTTTTATAATGAAAAACTGAATCAAACTTCATTAAACATTTTGTGGCAAACTACTTGCCACAAAAGTATATATTGAACAAATAAATAAGGACACTGTGGTTAGTTGACCCTGGCTGTATGCCAGATGCCCACCCACCCATTCTATTTTTCTGTTCCTCAATAAGACAGCTGGTAGAAAATGTAATGAAAGGCTGATGAGGCAAGATAAGGGCAGGGAGAGAGATCACCCAGTAGTTACTGTCATGGGTGAAACAGACTCAAGTTGGCAAAATTAACTGAATTTATTACCTGTCAAATCAAAGTAGGATAATGGGAAATAAAAGCTACATCCTTAAAACACCCTTCCTCCACCTCTCTTTCCTGGGCTTAAGTTTGCTCCTGAATTCTCCACCTCCTCCCCAGAGTGGCACAGTGGGGTGGGGAATGGGGGTTATGTTCACTTCATCACAGGAGGTCTGCAGGTCCTTCCTCCTCATGGGGAGGACTCCCCGCACTCCCACACACAAGCCTACACAATATCTATAAAAATAAAGAATATAAACAGCATTAAATTAATTAATAATAAATGTATAAATGCATATTTTGAGACTTACAGACTTTAGTTTCTGGTGAGTTGTAGGCTGATATGTTTCAAGGAAAAGAATAAATGACAAAACTTCGATTTCAGGCTTTGGATAGGCAGGAATTTTATCACAGAGAAACTAATTTCTTTGTTTAAATGTTAACTTTGCCATCTAACCTTGCCCACAAGTCTCAATATTTTGAAATCTGTAAGAGGCTTTTGCTGCCCATACCATGCCAACCAGGAAGACGAAAAGCCACAGGACTGTACCTGTTAGACCTCACTCCTAAGGACTCTCTGTAAAAATATGTTACAAGGAGACCAACTTTGCACCCAGAATTCAATCTGCAATCTTCTGAAACCATGACAAAAGCACAGACACAAAAGGGGGGCCAAGAATATAGGCACATGACTGGCACCAAGCATTTTATGGCTGCTGCCATAGGAACCAAGCTGTCTTCTGTGCTCAGGACCTGTTTCAGCAGATTATATGGAAGCCAGACCTTGCTGAAGCTAGGGGAGGTCTCTGACCTTCCATAGCCAACCACTAAATAAAGCCAGTGCTGCTGCAGAGCAGTAGAGTGGGTCTTCCAATGCGTGCCCAAGCTGTTTAGGGGCTGGCAGACAACCATTCCAAGTAAAAACATTAGGACTAGGAATTATTTACAAATTAATAGAGTGGAATCCAGCAAATGGGAATAAAACAAGGATTAGAGTAAGTGGACAGTTGTTTGTTAAATGTCTACGTCAGGGAATAGAAAAAACAAAAATTGCTATGTGGCAAATAATACCTACCCCCTTCCCACCCAACATCATCTTACTCAATGATTTTTATCATCTGGTAAAGTTATGAATATTAGCACAGTGTGAGTTGACCCTGACTGGCCATCAGTTGGTCACCAAACTGCTCTCTCCCTCCTACTTCTCAAAGGGATTGTGGGGAGGGGAGAAAAGTGACAGAAATATCACATGTCAAGATAAGGACTAGGAGACCTCTTCCTAGTTACTGTCAAGGCAAAACAAACTTAGATAAATTGATATATTACTATTTAAAGAGACTGTGATAACGAGAAATAAGAACAAGTATTAAAAAACATCTTTTCCCCACCCCTCTGTTCTTTCTGAGGTGAACTTTATTCTCAAATCCTTTACCTCCTTCCTGTGAGTGGCAAAGAAGTTTGGGAAATTGAAGGTTGCTATCAGCTTTTGCATGTCTGGGTTGCTCCTTCTTCCTCATGTTCTTCCCTTGCTCCAGCAAGGGTTCCCAGCCACATGAAATAATCCCCCTCCAGGGTAGGTACTCTCCATGGGGTGCAGTTCCTCAGGAGCAGACTGCTCCAGCTGCAGTTCCCCACGGGGTCCCAGGGGCTAGCAGTAAACCTGATGCTGTGTGGGCTCCTCTCCAAGGGCTGCCAGGAGCCTGCTCCATCCAGCCTGTTCTCCATGGGGTCACAGCTCACTTTAAGGCTGCAGGGGGATCCCTGCTGCCCCATGGACCCCACGAGCTGTGGGGGCACAGCTGCCTCACCATGGCCTGCACCTTGGGTTGCTCTGGCACTGGAACACCTCCTCTCCGCCTTCTGCACTGGCCATGGGGGCTGCAGTGCTGTTTCTTTCACCTACTCTTACTCGACTCTCACAGCTGCTGTTGCGCAGCTGTAATTTAACCTCTCTTTGATGCAGTATCCCAAAGGTGATGCCACTGCTGCTGATGGGCTCGGCCCTGGTCAGCAGCCAGTCCATCTGGCACTGGCTGTGATGGCCTGATGGCAGCTTCTCACAGAAACCACGTCTCACAGAAACCCAACGTCCTCCCCACCCGAGGCTACCAAAACTTTGCCACGCAAGCCCACCACAAGCTTGAGGGTTCCTTGTCAGAATGTATCTTGCCACTTTCCCCTCAGAATCAGGACTGGGAGATCAGAGATGACATGCTTTAGTGATGAGAAGTAGCTTCTCCAAGGCAAGTGGCCATTTCCCCTCTCTCCTTCATTCATGATATGAGGTAATTTGAATGTACTTGATAGACTGTTTTTTCACTTAGCTTTTTTTTTTTATTTCCACTTACAGTTTCCACAGTAGATTATTGTGAACGTAGGCATGTGAGCAAAGACATATTCCTAACCCTATTCATCTCCGATATCCAATATCTCCTTAATTTCATCAATGTCCCTTTGTCATCTGCTGAAAACATTTTTGTGTTAAGTGGTGTCCTACAGTGTTGAATAGTGCTCAGCTGGACAGCTGCTGTTCCAGCAAGCTGTGTGCCTGGACCTCTTCCACAAAGGTCATCATCCAGCCTTGTTGTCATAGAACTAACATGTTGACCTTTTTTAACTTATTCATGTGTATACTAGAGATCTCCTATCTAATTCTGTGAACAAAGATTTTTGCCTACAACATGATTCACTGAAGAAAAATATGAATGTGTCATAGGTCTTTTCTGAGGAAATCACCTTATAATGCAGTTCTCTTAATAAGATCATAAAAGCTGTTTTCCTGTTCGGTGGTTCACTGCCCTTTTTGTAATTATTAGGACAAAAATACGTATTTTCTAGTGTAAACAAAGTGTCTGTGGCAAAAAAGGGAGAATCCGTGTTTAAAGTTAGGGCAAGAGACAGTATTCTTTAAGTGTATAAATATTTGCCAAAAGACTTTCACTTCCGAGATCTCATCTGAGATAGGAAGCTGAGAGAAAAAGCCATGCCACTGTAAAGTCATGTTTCATTGCAAATTGAAAAAATAAACAAGTCTGGACTTAGTCAGAGTTACTGCTAACACCAGCTGCTGTGACCTTCCTTCCTAAAACAGGAATGACACACCACGTTTTTCAGATTCTGGTGATGATTACAACTGAGTCAATACATAGCTAGATTCATACTAGTATTGAATTACCAGATAATTAAGTTTCACAGAGAGAGTATGCAAGCAAAAACCAGTCAATTACTGGGTTTAGTCCAAAAAATTCAGAAATTCAGCTGCTGTTCACTTTTAAATATCCTTTAAAGGTCAGATTAAGAGAAAGTCAGCAGAGCTGAAAGAATATTTTAGAGTTGCTTCAGATCTGGAAGCAACAATGAGGTACTTATGCTTCTGTATATTTTGGGTTTTCTACATGCAGACCCTTTTCTTCCAGCTGTAAGATCTCTCAAATGGAAAAAGAAAATTGCTGATCAACAATCTTATCAGAAGGCTGCTTAGGCATTGCACATGCAGAGGTTTATTATCTTTTCACGTGCCTATTGTATCATATAAATATAGGCATGTCTACCTCTCATTTTTCAGGCAAGGAAAAGGAGTGTTCAGATAGGTCCCACTAAAGAGGGCTTCAGGCAACCAAGTGATGCAATTTCTAAGTGCTGGAAGGTTCCCCCTTGGTGTAGGTGGAGTCAGAAGAGAGGTTGGCACACATTACCTGACAAGAGATGGTCTTCTCTTGTAGTGGGACAAACACTGAAAGAGAGGAATGTCAGTTCCAGCTGGTTCTGTGAGAGCCCAAGAGGACAACACAGTTATCCTTGAAACTTTAAGTGCATGATTCCAGCATTCTACTCTGTGGAATACTCAAATATGAGACAACACGTCTCGGGTTCCACACTTCTGCTTAGCTTTGTGTTGCAGCTTAGCACCCTTCACCCACAGCCAGTCTAGGCAGCTCCCTCAGGTCAGTCTTTTAACACAGACAGCTGCAAAGCTGCAAGCAGCACACCCCAAGCACTTCAGAGAGCAGAAGAGAGCTGGAGATTTTAGAAGTCATCTCAGTAGCATTCTCTGGGGAAAGGCTGGAAAGTTCATGTGGCACTAAGATCATTTCAAATACAGAAATCTTTAGTAATTAATTGGGGGCAGTACCTTAAATAGAATTCCTCAGCTCTAGGACTTGGCTGAATCATAAACAGCGTGTCCATAGCCTCTGAACTGTGTGAGGAACAAACACTGACAAGGAAGTTAATGCTCATTCTACTAAGGATGTGAATAATTGTCCCTTTGCTCCCAGTGCTTTTTAAATCTTCTCCTACAAAAATTGCAGTTAATATCTGGAACTGGTAATTTTTAATGAAAGAGCATCAGGCAGATCACACATATTGAAGAAAAAGAGAAAAAAGAGAAATTAGACGTATCAATGCATAAGAAATGTTGGCTATTTTCTAGGCTGCTACAAGACCCATTTTTAAAAGCAGGCTTCCAAAGTGGTTTTGGCTTGGAAAATTTGGAAAACAAAGAGGTAGTGCTAAAGAACTTGTTTTCCTGTTTTTTGTTGTAGCGCATCTCGCAGCTACACTGGAGAATAAATACCTGTGTTTTATGATGTTCTGTGCCATTTCTGCAGTTATATTTTTAATGGATTTAATGAAGAAAACTAAAAAAGTTTTTCTGCAGAAAGAAATAAATTTAATGAAGTATACAGCTGATAGTCCAGTCACAAAAGAAAAATATCACATTGTTTATACCACTGGTAGGGAGAATAACATTTGGTTTACATTAGAAAAAGAAAACATTTCTTTACACATCTGATAATAATTACTAATGTTACTGTGATGATAACTCCTTGGCTGAAGTTTCAAGGTAGGTTTACTAACATTTATCTCTTAAAGGGAGCAGCAAGTGCTCTGATGCTTCCAAGCTTCATTTTTTCAAAATCAAGCTAGTGGCCCACCAAAACCTGTCTCTTCAAAACCATCTCTGGAGAATCATACCAGATTCCTTATTTATTATTTGGACATTTTACTTAGTCATTGTGTAAGTTTTGGAGTTGTTTTTGTTGTCAGGGAAAGCAGGCCCATTTTCTCTCAAGTTTGTGTTTCTGAAGAGTGATGCTCCCTGATGACATAGAAGTTGTGTGATTTCAAGGTCAGTCCAATGCCTGATTTGTCCCAGGAAAGGAAAATAAAATGCTTCAAAAGAACCAGGTGCTAGGGAGCAGCCCTTATATGTCAATACATTCCTTTCTGCAGGTGATTTATGTTCTGTTTTCCTCTTCCTTTACTTCCATAGCTGAGAAATACTTTTTTTAGATGTTGGTCAGATTTTCATTCCCTCTGCTGATGGGATTTTGCAAGGCTAGAGCAGCTTTCACACTCCCAGAGCCTCTCAAAGCCAGGGACCTTCTGTCCTTTTGGGCTAAGAGGAATGAGTGTGGCCAGACCCTCAGCATACAGCCCACAAATGTTTGCTGATGTGCTGGCTGCAGTACTTGCTACAGTAATAAGGAAGGTAGATTTAAACTGCAGCTTATAAGAACTGCATAGTTGTTTCCCTGTAATTTCTCTTCTGTTTTACATAAAATGCTTGATTTCTGCACCTTGCATGCAGTTTGATTTAGTGTTTGCTGAGGTGGAAACTGTAGGAACAACCCCTGCATAGAAAGTTATGCAGGGTTACATTTTTCATGAATGTGAATGAAGGTTAAATACTTTTCTCCTGGCTGAGACCAAGATGTTCCTGATCCAACACATAAATCAGGTTTTAGATGCCTTTATAGCAAAAATTGGAGTGCCTGTGAAGTGTGTGTGCTTTCAAGTTAGTTGGCAGATAAATGTAGGTTTTCTGAACGGCAACACTACTTAGGTATCTGAAGTCCATCTTGGATTTGAGGTAAGATATTTGAATGTGTGCCTTAAATCAAGTGGGAAAAAAGGCTTCCCTTCAAATACATACTTGATGTTGATATTGACCTGCTTAGAATTCTTATCATTTGAATACTATTTCTTCCTCAGACAGCTTGAGCATTTCTTAAAATTAAATGTTCCTTTAAAAAAGTGTTTGGTTAACTTGCAAAAGTTAACCAACCAAAAGTTCATACGCATATTTGTGGAAGAGTACAGCTGGGGACAAGCAGGGTCATGAAAAGAAATGGACTTTGCAGGATAAGAACGAGTTCAGGAGACCTGCACAGAAGTCTCTGGGGATCTCCCTCCGTTCCTGGCTCCTGTGTGCAAACTGAAGTGCTGGTAGGTGAGAGTGTAGGCATGTATCTTATAGACTATATGTTTTGGAACAGATTATTATGCTTCATTGGTTTACTTTGCATGTTTTTTATTGAATAAAGTATAGATAGTTAAACAATATTAGATTAATTTTATCAAAAGGATTGCTTTCCAGGAGCCAGATGTCCAAACCATCTGATGGGCCTGACTTGTCTAACCCAGAGCCACACACTATTACAGTGAGTTTTTACAGAGCATGGAAAAATTGTGCAAGATTTTTTCCTGGTTCTGATGACTCATAATACANAGAAAAGAAAAGAAAAGAAAAGAAAAGAAAAGAAAAGAAAAGAAAAGAAAAGAAAAGAAAAGAAAAGAAAAGAAAAGAAAAGAAAAGAAAAGAAAAGAAAAGAAAAGAAAAGAAAAGAAAAGAAAAGAAAAGAAAAGAAAAGAAAAGAAAAGAAAAGAAAAGAAAAGAAAAGAAAAGAAAAGAAAAGAAAAGAAAAGAAAAGAAAAGAAAAGAAAAGAAAAGAAAAGAAAAGAAAAGAAAAGAAAAGAAAAGAAAAGAAAAGAAAAGAAAAGAAAAGAAAAGAAAAGAAAAGAAAAGAAAAGAAAAGAAAAGAAAAGAAAAGAAAAGAAAAGAAAAGAAAAGAAAAGAAAAGAGCCAGCCCTGGGGTCACATAATGTGGAGAGTATCAAAAGTCCAAACACCTGTGAGGGAAGGTAGAGGAGATGTATTATTGCACAAGGGCATGTACCAGCACAACTGTCACAGAAATCGTAAGAAATTGCTCACCTCTTTTTTTCTCCTTAGCAAATCAAGCTGCAAATGGGATTTCAGATTCACTTCAATGCACTTGATTAATCATTCTCCTCATTGCACTGCGGGCTTTAAGGGTATGACTGTTTGGATAATTACTCATAATCTCTTATCTATTTGTAAATCAGGACAGAAATTTAGATTTTTTGCATTGCCCATGAAGCACATTGGTCCGCTTTGACATGGCTCCAGCATTTAATAAGAGCTCTAGTAACCAGAGGCAAGTATTGCGTGAGAAAGTTGTTTTAGAAATCCAGTACCCTGAAATAAGTGTAGCTCTTTATACATTAAAATTGGGATCAAAATCTTCTTTCAACAGAAATAATTCTCTAACTCAAATTTATATAGGGTTTGAACATTTGCCGCTTGGGTTTTATTTGGCTTTTCTTTGATGCTGTTTTTTTTTTTTGGCTTGGGGTTGATTGGTTTTTTTGTTTGTTTTTGAGGGGACTTTAGATTTGTTTTGTTTAGTTGACTTTTTTGTTTAATTCATATTTTTTAGTTCAAGTCTATATAAAATCAAACTTTCTCTGACTGAAACTGGAAATTTCTTCTGGTAGTGTGTTTCAATAGCATATTCTGACACCTTCCTCTTAAGTGGTTGTACTCTTCTGATTCTGGCTTCTATCAAAAGTAAGTATCAAAAACGATGAAGAATTGTGAAGAGTAACATACTCTGTGAAACATGAGATGAGTGCGAAAACCAAATGTATTTGACCTTAGGGTAATATTTTTTTTAATTATACTGAGAGATCACCCAGAAACTTCTAAGAAAACATAGCACCGTTAATTTTTTTTTTATGCAGAGGTGATTTGCTAATATTAAGAAATATGTGCTATAATAATGTTTCTATTTTTGTGTCATGTAACTGGGAAGAAAATTATAGCTTTATCCATAAGAGATAGAAAGAGCTCAGTTCTGCTTGCATAAATATACTCATCGGGAGTATTTGATTCCCAAAATTTAGTTTACAAGAATTGATATTTTATAATCCAGATTATTTTTAAAAAGTTATTTATGGGATGGCTTGGACCTGGTGACCTGTTTTCTTAATTTTAATCTGTGTAAACTTAATTCACAAGGAGTTTAAGGAGGCTTAGCTTTGTTTTACTGTAGATGTTATGAAAAATGCAAGTTTAAAGAAAACTATACCAAAATATGTTTAAGTTCTTTACCCAAACTTAAGATCTTGGATTAGTTAGTCAGGATTGAAATCAGCCATCATACCCTCAAGTTTTCTACAAAAAATACAGCACTACAGAGTATGAAGTGTATCACATAAAGGTAACTTATGAGAGCTATAATGTAAAATCTGATCCATCTCTAAGATCTAATCTATATAGCTAGATTTAAAAGCAAACATATCAAAACACTCTAGTCCTTCCTCCTAGGAAATTGAGCATTGAAAACTGCTGTATAATCATCAGTAAAAAGAAGTTGTACCTCAGGAACAAGGAGAGAAAAAAAAGGGATCAGGTGAAGGAATCAAAATTTCATGTTCCATTCGAAAAGTAGAAGTATCTCTTTAAATTAAGTTAATAAGTAGTCTGAGGGTTTAATAATAACACATCTAGGTAAGGGATTTTTTTCCCATGTTCAAGATAAAATAATCAATATCAGAATGGATTGTTTCAGTGCTGTATATCTTACTTCAGTGAGAATGCTCAGAAGTGCATAAGATCCTAAAAGAAAGCTCTCTTACTCTAAGGATGATTAAATACTGAAACACCTTACCTACAGAAATTGTGGCATCTCCATTCCTGGAGATATTAGAAACTCAGGTGAAGAGAGCCCTACATGCTGTACCTGCATCCACTTTAAGCAGAGAATTCGGACTAAATGATCTCCAAAGCTCCCTGACAGCCTCACATACTCTATGATTCTGAATTAATTAGGAAAAAGATTGTATTGTCCACTGATTGTAACAACAAAATTTATATTGACCTTGAAAGGAAAATGAGAAATTTTGCTAAAGGCTTGACTGGTTTCATCTTCTCATGTCCCTTGATAGGGATGAAAAACAACCACAATGTGGTTTTGGTACAACTCCTTCCTTATTTTCATAATCACATTGATTTCTCCATTCTTCAGACTGTTCCATCAGTGTGCGATGTGTACATAATCACTGGTGCAACACATCTTGTGCCTTCTTATCATTTTTGAAGCCTTTAATAGATAATATGACAGAAATGTTCAATCTGCATTTTACCCAAGTGTGCAGACATCACCATCCAGGGCGTGTGTTTGCAATTCTAACAGGAATAGTTACTGATAAATGGTAGCAAGATGATTAAAGCTCTGGAAAGACTTTTGTTAGAGCAGTGATGGCAGAAACTTTGACTCTTCAGTTCTGAAAATGATCATTTAAGAGGAGAGACAGAGGTCTGCAGAATAAGGCTTTGAAGGGAAAAAGTAAATAAAATGGCCATGCTGACTGGTCTTATTCAAGGCAGGGAGTTATCAAAGGAAGTGGTTAAGAGTGAGGTTTAAAGCAAATGGAGGTGGTTCTTTATATAGCTGAGGCTGCTACCTGAGATATCGTTCTTAGTCAAAGGATACTATCAATAATAAAAACTTTTGGAGAGTTAAGGGCACATGAAACAAGTATATGAAGCAAAAATCCATTTGGGATTGTTCAATCATAGGAAACTTTTCTGATTGAGGAAATATTGGCAGTGAGTTTCTTACGTTCTTGCCAAGTTTTTATGCTTCCATTTATGACAAGGAGACACTATTCATCAGGATAAACAAATCTTTGGTTTGACCCAATCTGGTTGTCTTGTACGTCTGTATATTATACACATCTATAGTTGGATGAATCATTTCGTATATATCACATATTTACCACATATGAAATTTCAAGTGACATGAACTGTTGCAGGACGTCTAATAACTTAATAATTAAAATTTGAGAAAAAAAACCTATTAGACTTTCCAAGTAACTGTGGTTTAAATCCCAAATATATTTCCTGAAAACATCCTTCATATTCCTGAAACTGAGAACAGAGAAATAAATATCTCCAGTGCCTTTATAATAACATTTTAGTTTTTCATTATACATGGTCAG
>VXBQ01002344.1:40498-60599 GCA_013400175.1 Phainopepla nitens
GTCTTGAGAAAACAGGATTTACCCAATATTTTTTTATGTGAGGATGAGCTTTAGAAGTTACACCTACCCTAACGCTCGGAATTTTCTTCTGCATAAACTGACTCTTTCACAAGTTAACCTGTAAGCAATATACTAAACTGCTCAATTTCAGCACATAAGGTACTTACTACCTACAACTAACCAAAGCCAAGTGAAGACATAGTTCAGCTACTGTAGATGTGTTCGCCGTCATTTCTTCTTCTCTAAAAGCTGCAAACCTCTGTACCAAGCTTGTGTATCCTGCTATTACAGCAACCAAATCGTATTGTTATCCTAAATGTCAAACCTTGGAGTCTGTGGGTGTAAATTTCGTAATTAGTGAAGGGAATAACTGAGTGATCATGTCTCACTTTACCTGCTAAGATTATTTCCTGCAGTCTCAATTGCAGTTGTTCAAGCTTCTCAGCAATTTGTTTATTTTTCATCATTCTATATAATTTTTACGTACTAACTGAGAGGAAAAATAATAATCTTCTCATCATCTGCAAAATCAGTCACAGCTCACATTCCAACTTATTTTTTATTTTGTGCTGTTACTACTTGGTGTAGTCATCTATATTGCTCAGATAAAATTCACTCTAAATTATGTTTTACTTACGTTGCAGAATTTGGTGTCCCTTAATCCCAAGGGATATTTGCTCTGAGAACCTTTCATTGTTTTCATCTGTAAGATACTCTCTTGGTCGTTGATCTCACATGACAGTATCTCAATCCTCACTCTTATGCCACCTGGTGCTCGGAACATAACTCTGAATGGCACATTGCTCAGGAGACTGTTAGAACCATTTAGAGAACATTATGACTAAAATTTAAGTGTCTGTATGCAGTCATTTATTGCAGGTGTCAACAGTTTGGAGTTTTCTCTGACAAAATATTAAGACCTGGCAAAATCACCCATAGGCAATACAAGCATTCTATCTAAATTCCACCTTAGAATTCCATTCCTGAGAATTCCTTCAGCATTCAGATATTTAGTGTCTCTGCCTTTAAATTACTGCTATGAAGAGTTAACATATGCAGGATGAATGTCACATGTTCCTCGAGGCAATTTTCTCTTTTCATTTTCATTTCAAACACATCCTTTTTGTTTCTTTTTAATTTGTTTCATGAGTCAAGCAAAAAACTAAGGCAGTCAGGACTTTAACTAGAATCTAAAAAGTCTGTTTCCTTAGTCTTCATCTGTCCTTGCTTCTCAGAATGTTAGCAACAGATATCTCTTATAGAAAAAAGCACAGGTCTTTTCTTTCTTTCTTTGAGGGAAGAAGGAGGAAAAGAAGTCAGAGATGCTACATATTATGCTTTGAGAAAGGCTTTTCTCCTGGTCAAAGCCAGATAGATATGTTGGTCTAATTTTCAGGACTTAACAACTAGCAAGTAAAGGCATCAGTTGAATAGATATCTGTGGGGATGTTACCTAATGAAGGATACTGTTTAGGAGTAAGTGTAGTTTAGAATTGATGTGTGGATATTAAACAAAGCACACACATGAGCTTCCAAGCAACTGTGTCCCATCCACATGGTCAGATCTACCCATGGAATAAAAAGGAAACTGTCCTGTCAATGGTGCTTGAGCGAAACGTGCTCTCATATGTCTCACAGACATGCACTAAGTGGTCTGTATATTGTATTTCTAATTCTTCTAGAAAGAACTCACAAATATTGCTTGTTAATTTTCATTCTGGTTTCATGTTGCTTCTTGGTGTATGTTAAGGTACAATGTTGTAAAAGTGCGATATCAAACATTTTATCATTTTATTCTCAATCTTGCTTATCTACTAGACCCTTATTTTATGTTGGGAGGTGAAGAAATATTTTGGGTGTTCATTAAAACTGTCATTGGTTAACAGCCTCACTGCACTCCTCAGAGGGAACATGCCCTTCCCAGGGTGGCGGTAACATGTCTTTCTGTCACAAAGTGCCAGAAGGAAAAGCAATGCCCTTCACAAGCATGATTGCCAGACTCTCGTCCTCATATGCTTCAATAAAACTGGAGAGGAATGGCAAGAAACATTGCCACAACCCTTTTCTGTTCTGCTCTTTCTTCATGTCATGGGCTTTGCACCCCGTTGTGCTGCGCAGGATGGGACCTGGCATTTCTATCCAGTAGAAAAGAGAGTCACAGTTCTAAGATTTCTGAGAGAGAGCTGAAAGGGAACACTTCATTTAAGGGATGCTCACTACCTGCAACCCAGGTATGAGCAGGAGATATTCCTTTTGTCATATTGTTTAAAACAGTAGTTTGGGTTTTGAACTACATTCCCCTCTTCCAGTGGAAAGCAAAACCCCTTATCCAGAAAAATATTCATTCAACCATTTAAGAAGTTGAAAGAGGTTGCTTTCTGTGCCTCCTGGTGAAGCCATACATCTGAGTGAAGCAGGAAATTTTCATCCATCTCCCAAAAGACAGCAATGAAGATCCATGGCTCTAACTTACACCGGTTTCATTTAGAGGAGAATGAGAGAGGTACTTGTTACCCAGACCAATCTTAGTTAGCAATAGTAGGCATTTTATATGAAAATTGTTAGAAGAAAGAATTTCCCATTATCATGCTTCCAGCTTTAAAAAAGTGTCATCCCATCTATGACATGTGAGGAACTGAGACTCTTAGTGTGCATCAAATGATATATGTACCCTAATCAGGGAGCATCTTCTCTGCGTCAGGATGAGGGCTAGGTGTGAATTAAGCCTGCAGCTGCCAAGTGTGTCCAAGCCTGGGACAGTGGGGAGATCTGCACAGAGTCACCACTCCCAGCACTTGTGCAGAGTTTTTCTTTAAAGGTGAGGATCTAACAGAGCTGAAGTATCTCCAGGGTAAAAGTGCCAGGTGTTTTTTATTTTGAAATCTTGACTCGGCATTTAAAATCTCCCTATGTCCCATTTTATCTATCAGCTGTGCTAGACATCACCTTATGTTCTAGTGTCAGTCCTGATTTTGGCTGCAATGAGGAGAAATTGAGTTCTATCTTTATCCATGCCTTTAAATATTGAAAACTTCCAGATATGTCTTTAAAGGAACATTTGTTAAAATATTTGTGCTAGAATTATCAACATGTAAATACTGTTTGAAGTTTGCAGAGTTTACTAATTAATCGGAAGCATTAGGCTTACATCTTACAAAGAGCTTGTATTTGTTTCTTACTGTAAGACAACTTTTTTTACAGTTTTAGTTCTTATAGTTGTTAGTGTTCATTTAATGAGATTTAAACACAGAAAAATCTGAGCCAAAGACAGCTGCTGGCAAAATTATCTGATATGAAAACCAGACAAAATCTGAATCTAAACAAAGGGTGATTGATATACTACTGGATATACTATGATTGCTTTTCTACTGAAATGAGCTAGTAAGTCAAAACTAATAGTTTTATTAAATAATCTGGTATTTGCTGAGCAAATCAAACAAAAAATAAAAGTGTTTAAGACAAGTTTATTGTGTTTATCTTATCTGATGAAACATGCACAGAACTGGAGTTTCTTTTTACAAGTAACAAACATTGTAGATAATATCTGCAAATTTTTAGTATTATTTTTTAATTTCCACAATATTTGCTGGGGTGTTTTAAATTAAATAGGCAGATCCTGGACTTTTAAGACTTGGCTTCCCCTGTTGGAGCGACGCTCGCAATACAGAGAACAGCTTAAAAGCATAGACTCAGAGAAAGATTACAGTCAAAGGCATCTCTGCTTGCCATGTAGTCCAGCTAACTTACGAATTACACCAGACTGCTCAGGAATTAGCCAGATTTAAAAAATCCACAGAGATAGCAGTTTTGCAGTGTCTGGACCACATGCCCCCGTGTTCAAGTAGCCTCATGCTGAGAAACTTGCATTATATTCATGAGGTACAGCAAAAGAATTGTGTCTTAGGGTAAGTGGAACAGTAAGTAGAATTAATGCAAAAATATGCTATCCATTTGTCATTACTTAATAAAAATAAACAAATAAAAAAAACTCAACCCACACAATCTCCTCTGCCCCCCCAACAAAATGTCATCCCCAAAACACAAGTCATAAAATAAAGTGTCATATCTAGAGTAACACATAGGAGTGGCAAGAACTTGACTTTCAAAAACTGCTTGAGAAAATGTAAATTCGAAAGGAGGAAGAAACCCTAAAATATAAACTCCCTGTGAACTCCTGTTCACCAAAAGATACCCAGCAATGAGTCAGCTCCAGCAGGGTGGTAAGTGCTAAAAAATTGTAAAGAAGAAAATAAGAACAGGGAGGAGACATATCTATTTTCACATTCCTAAGCAGAAGGATATGCCTTTCTCTGAAGAAACCAAGCACAAAAACTCTCAGAGTTGACAAATAAATAGCAATTAAAACCTATGAGACATTAACGAAAAGTAAGGGGTAAAGAGGTAGGTATGCCCAAGTCTCCAAAAGCAAAACCTCTGGTAGATGAACTGAACAAAGATTACCACACATCTGATGATGACCACGTAGCTTCGATACCAGTGGGATTTGAACTACCGGTTATCTCTTCCAGATATCCCAGATATGGAGTAAAAATATCAAAGGTACCCAAAGATATGGGTAAAAGTCACAGACACAGCATTCCCAACATTACATAAACATATGTCTCTAGAAGCTGCTCACTCTTGTGAGATCCTAAGGATGTGGTGTTATGTGTAAAGTCAGTATATTATAACATGGTTGCAGGCTTTCAAATGGAATCTCACAGATTCACAAAATGGTTTTGGCTGAAAGTTACTTCTTGATATCGTATAGTCCAATCCCCCAATCCAACAGGGTCACCTAGAGCAGGTTGCCAGTGATCCAGTAGAGTTTTTAATACCTCTGTAAATGCAGACACCACAATCTTTATGGGCAGCCCTGTCAGAAAAGAAGTGGGGTCTGTGTGTTCAGATGAAGTGCCATGTTTTCATTTCTGCCCAATGCATCTTGTCCTGTGAATGGGCACTACTGAGAAGATTTTGATAACCTGTAAAAATGTAAAATGCACATGTAAAATGCTTGAAAAATAGTTAAACTGGGAAGAATTCAAAGGCAGGCAATCCAAGAAAAAAAAATTACATGCATCATTCTGAAGGGTAGAACTACCACTGAAAACTGCATTGAAAATATTTAGTTGGCAAGAGCATATCGTCAAATTGGAATAACTAGATTATTGAGTATTTATGTAAGGGTCACTGTCAAGAAAAAGACAAGTTTCCTAAGTATTAGAGACACCATATACTAGTCAAATATGAGTCAGGACATTCACAATCTACTATGCAGAAATGACACATAGGAAATTGCAAGAACCCTTTTTGCTGTAAATTACACAAATACTTTTTCTTGTTACCTTCAATTTTCATTTCCAGGAAGCATGTCCACAGAAAAATCAATGACACACAGATACCTTAGTAATGCTGTATATTATCAAACAAAGAGTATTAACTTGTCCACGGTGACAAGCAATATTTCTTGGAAGACAATAAATATCTTTCCTTCCCAGTAGAAGTTCATATGATGTTCTCTTCTCTTTTTGAGCTGTATCTCATCTATGTAAGCACAAATTCATCTCCTGTCTGTGCACTGACTGCTCACAGACCTGCTTTCTTCTCCAAATGCCTTTTAGTCTCAACCAGATCCTTGTCCTGTTTCTCTGATGGCTTTCTGTGAATAACCAGCCATTGCCTTATGCTAACACGGCTAAAAATTCCACTCACGCTCTCTATTGACGGTCTCCTTCACGTCTTCTGTCCTACAGCTGGAGACATCAGCAACATATTACAAAATCCTAAGAGCATAGCATGGTTTGGATTGGAAGGGACCTTGAAGCTCATCTCATTCCAAGCCCCTGCCAAATCTTAGCACTCACCTCATGACTATCAAGTTTGTACTAACTATTTTCCCCTACAAAAATGTGCTTCCGGGCATATTTCCTGGCATATTTCCTGCAGGCATATATTTTTTCTTTACCAATTTAATTAGACAAAGTTTTTTTTTCCCCTATCCCAGATCTCTACAGCTTCCCTGACTATGAATTACAAATTTTTTTACAGACTTATGTAAATGGATCTCAAATAGACTTACAGTGGTACTGCTAGACAGGATTTGTAAATAGCAGCTCATTTAAGAGGAAAAAGAAACCATCAAATCTTCTTTGTATATAAATATTATCAGAAAGAAAAATCAAGAGAGGATTATTATTATTATATTATTAAAGAAAATATATATATACAGGATTATTATTACAGCCTGTTCTCTATATAAAAAAATAACTTTGTCATGTAACAAAGAAAACTTAAGCATTCTGGGCAACCAGGTCACAAAGAAGATAAATTACTGAAAATTGTCACTGTGGGTACAGGCTTGATGTTACAGGACTACATTGTAAAATCATAGAGAGATTACCTTTAAAGCACTGAGGAATGAATGCCCAAACCATGTTTGTTCTCATTGTCCTCCTAAAGAAGAATAGTTCTAATCATATCCGTGTCCTAATAATAATTATTCTAAAGCATCAAAAAGAGAGACCAATTGTGTTGCCCAAAGAGTTTGTCGCATTTTGAAATTACTCCATAGCTGTAGAAAATAATAACTTGTCAATAATTCGTTGTTTAAAAACTTATTTAAAAAAAACCAAACAACCGAACACTAAATTTAGCATACCGTGATCTCAACACTGCTATTTGAAACCATCACCAAGAACCCCTAGCATGAGGTGGAAAATGAAATTGGAGTTGTCCTAACACTAGATTTTGAGTTCTGCTCTGGAGAGGTGTGAGACCACTGTCCTGCAACCCACCCTCCAGCTCTAGCAGGGCTCCTGCTTCACCACTGTGCCACTGTGAGGTGCAGCAGATCTGCAACGTGGACATGGCAGTGGCCTTTAGACCTCCATGTCCAGGGGTTTCCTTGTGGGAGTTTAGTGTGTATTGATGACATTTGCTGGCATTTCACTTCAGAGAGGCACAGATGCATTTGTTTCTTGTGTTTGTTGAATTCTTCTCTACTGATGTGACTTTGTGGTCCATCTGTTTCTCTCTCTGACTCATGATCTAGAAGAAAGCAATATGCATCACACAGCTATGTTATCAGAGTGTACAGATTAATACTGACTCATCAGTTGGACAAATAGCAAGTTTTCTCAATCCATTAAAATACTTTTTTCTGTTCATGCATATTCTGAGTAAAACATGTGTCTATTGTTTCTTCTGAATCAACTCAGAATATGCTGAAATAAAATGGAAGTATGTTTCTATTATTCATAGGAGTGCATCATAAATCATTTGTTTAGCAGAACGTATGAAAAATGGCACAAACAAACTAAATTTATGGAAGGTTGTACCAACATATGAAAAGAAGTTATCAGAGTCCAAACTATTTGAGCCCAATAGCATTTTGCCCCTCTTTGCCTCACATGGGGCATTTGCTTCCCAGTGTGATAAGAAAAGCACAGAATTCTTTGATCTCTTCAGAGAGCAGGCTCTAGCCTGCTCTTGGAGCTGATACTAAGACAGACCACACCAGAGGAGAAGGTTGTCTTGGAGAAGATCTAGGTGTTTGGTAGAGCTGTCTAGGCCCTTCACAGAATATGAGTTTTAGATGTCAAACATGCAGGAGTTTGAAGATGCCATACCATTAAAAAGCATTATTTAATTCCTTGCTGTGAAGCATTAAGATTGTTGCCTCCTAATGTTTACTTAGAACCTTGTAATGCTTGTTTCAGAGCATGACATTTGGCATAACGGGAATTGAGTTCAAATTAATTTGAAATATTTTTGAAACTGCTCTGAGATTTGACTTGCTAAGACAGTGATTTTTCATTGTCACTATATTCTCCTGTGCCAGTGATGCTAATGTCATGGTGACCTGGGCTGCACCAGGTGCCTGTTGCTGTTTCCTACAGATTTACTTGTTGGTGACTTGATGAGATGTTGTGTTGTATTGATTATGAATTATCTTTTCATTATGAAGACAGGCTGAGAGAGTTGGGATTGCTCAGGCTGAGCAAGAGAATGCTCCAGCAAGATGTTTTATCCCCTTCCAGTAACTGAAGGGAGCTACACAAAAATCAGAGAGGGACTTTTGACAAGTAAGAGCATGTAGTAATAGAACAAGGGAGGATTGCTTTAAACTGTATGAGGGCAGACTGAGATCACATAACAGGAAGAAATTCTTTACTGTGAGGATGATGAGGCTCTGGAACAGGTTGCCAAGAGAAGTTGTGGAGGCCCCATCTCTGTAAGTGTTTCAAGACCAGGCTGGCTGGGGCATTGAGCAACCTGTTCTAATGGCAGTTGTCCCTGCATATGNTCTTAAGTGATCTTGAAGACCCTAATTCCCACTTGTACTCCACCAGCTGTTAGCCAGCATGGTGAGAGGAATCACACCTTACAGAACTAACCCAAATTTGACATATAATTTTACACAGAGCTTCCTCCAAATTGATTTCTTAATCAGTTCACTGTAAACACTCTTGCAAGAAATGTCTTTAGGTGTTTGTGTGGTTGTCTTTTTTTCATTGGTTTTGTTTGGGAGTTTCTTGTATGGTTGTTTTTTTACCAATATAATTTTGAGATCTCCAGTGATTCTCTTAGGTAATTTGTTTGTTTCTGCTTGAAGTGAAAATTTTTTCAGCTTCTTCCCACATATTTCCACTGATTTTTCTGTGGAAGCTGACTTTCCATGAAGTTGACTTTCTCCTATTCAAGGTTAATCAAGCAGACATGACCTACTAGGTGCTGAGTAAAATCAAGGCACTTATGTTAGCCTCTATATTTCAATTAGCAACAACTTTCAGAAACTGTGTTGTGAAATCAGTAATGAAAATATTAAAGTTTAATTTTATGCTTGTAGTCGTGGCTAAATTTTTTTAAGGTAATGCAAATGAAATATTGTTCAGGCTTGCACAGGATAGGATATGTTGTTTCCTCCTGCTCAGTTTCAGAAAACATAGTCTCTGTCTGCTTTTTTCTTTTCCAGACTGCATGACACGCATTACAACCTCTTTTCTCTTGTTACTCTGTGATATGAAATTTGAATCATCTGTTCCTACAGCTGATACCATAAGAACTCTTTTGCGGTTTATTTTCCACAGAAACAATGCAACCATGATGTTGATGTTTGACTTGGAAAATGCGTTTTGTCACTTTCTCCCTTATTGAAATTTGGACCCCTGTTTGCTTCTCAAGCAGCTACATCAATTATGGCCTGCCAATCCAGTCAATTGTAAAATCAACTGTCTAGGTACTGTTAGCAAATAATCAGGAATATCTCTCTTCATTTTGGATGTTCAAGAGAAAAACCTCACAAAGCAAGAGAATCCAGACTTTAAACTTGTTGATTCTGTCATCAAACAGGCTTTGAACTCCAACTGAAATTTACAGCCAGAACTACTCTTGCTTCAAAGCTTTTATTAAATTTTGCCTCACTTTGCCTCTGAAAAGTTGTTCCAGCTATAACTCGTACTCCAAATTAGCCTTCAAATGCCACTAGGCCCTCAGCAGAAAATAATGTAAACTTCTGTGAGAAAAGACAGTGTTTTGTGGCCAGCAGACACACTTGCAGATTGTTAAAGTATGAAATATTAACACTGTGCTTATTCCTTCTTTTAGTGATGATGGATTACAATCATTATAACACAGATTTTTAGTGCTGGGCTATGAATATCACTCCATCATTCAGACACAGGTCAGAAAACCAAGTGTGTCCTGGGCTGCATCCAGAGCCCCGTGGGCAGCAGGGCAGGGAGGGGATTCTGCCCCTCTGCCCCTCTCTGGTGAGACCCCACCTGCAGAGCTGCCTCCAGCCCTGGGGTCCCAGCACAGGAAGGACATGGAGCTGCTGGAGAGGAGAGACACCAAGGGGATCAGAGGGATGGAGCTCCTCTGCTATGTGGAAAGGCTAAGAGAATTGAGATTGTGCAGCCTGGAGAAGAAAAAGCTTTGAGGTGACCTAATTGTGGTATTTCAGTCCCTGAAGAGGCTCCACTAGAAGGATGGAGAGGGACTATTCACAATGGCAAAGAGTGACAGGACAGAGGGAAATGGATTCAAACTGAAAGAGAGTAGATTGGATATTAAGAAGACATTTTTTGTGAGGGTGGTGAGTGTAGGAGAATGGACTGTAAGCAACCCTGCTCCTGATGAGTCACAGTTGTGCTAATTATCAAAGAGTGGAAACAGTCTTGCCCATCCAATAAGCATGGGTGTCATAAAAGAGTGGGTCAGCAGGCAAGGGTAGTCTGCTGGGGATGGAGTTGGAGTCTGCTGGCTGGTTGTGAGTAGGAAGCTGGTAGTAGTGAGGCCTTGGCACATGTTGCCCAGGGAAGCTGTGGATGCCCCTTCCAAGGAAGTGTTCAAGGCCAGGCTGGACAGAACTCTGAGAGACCTGGTATAGTGGAAGGTGTCTCTGCCCACAGCAGGGAGGTTGGGACCAGATGATTTTTAAGGTCCCTTCTAATCTTCCGTGATTTTAGCAAAGGAAGTCAATGATTAAGAAAACCAATACATAATAAAGTGAATTAGCAGTTCACATAAATGATAATCAACCATCCCAGGCTTGAAGGGGACCCTGTCGTCATTTCCTATTGCTCAAGTATGTCTATGCTATGGCTACCTGGTCAAAAAAACCCACTACAGTCTCAGCCTTGCATTGTGCCTATCCTAGTAAGCATCCCAAAAAGCGACATTGCAGGGCTGTATCTAGAAGGTTGCTAGAAGTCTGCATGGAGTCCCACAGCTTTGCATGAGGCTGGCTTCCTGGCTTTCACCTCCAATAATGTGGAGACTTGCACATCAAATACTCAGATAAGCAGCAGTGTAATCATAGCTGCTTGGCAATACAAAGTAATACCCATTGCAGAGTGGCTCTCCATATGAGGTACTCATCTCAAAAGTACTCTTTTCGAAAGAACTCCTTTCCTTTCTATTTGATTTAAATGGCAGCAGCTGCCAAGGGTTGAAGTGTTCAAAATTAAAAAAAAAAAAAAATAGAGTGCCAAGTAGTTCTTCAGTAGTTTTGGACTGTTAAGCTGAATGTTATTGAAGCTCAAGAATACTTCATGTTTTAAGAATGTTTTCTCGTGGTTTAACCAACATAAAAATTTGTTTTCCTGCATTATTCTACTTTTCACTGGTTTTTTTCATTTTTTACAATTTTTAAATTTTTGTCAGCAGCCTCTCTGCTCTTTCTTAATCCTACACCTGAACATGAAAGGTGGGATTCACTATTATTAATATTAAATACCTCTCTCTAGTGTGTTTCTTAACATGATGGAGAGTTACTGCTCTGAGAATTTGCCCAGTCTGCCTGCTCTGAACAGTCTGAGACCTATCTTAATGGTTTCATGATGACTGCACTTTTTATTCACAGTTTCTGAGATCCTAGTTTTTCCTGCATCCTCTTCTAAAACTATACACTGATTCACTGAAAAGATAGATAACAGATTTGTTTGTAGACAAAGCAGAAAGTCTGACAAACCATATCAGGCCACACAAAGAATTATTTACTTCTCAGGGAGTTTCATATATTTGAGAAAATACTCTTGCAATGGGATGCTCCAGTTGTTCCCATGCCACCTGATTAAAAATGAAAATATCTCATTGGATTAGGACGTGGGGACTGAAATTTTAGACGCTGTAAGTTTTTACCGCTTGAGTCAACTTGTCAGAGAACAGGCGAGAAGAAAAACAATTTGGATTAGATGTAGAAAATCTAAGCAACCTGGCTCAATCCATAAGCCTCAGATACCTGTAGAACTTGCCAGAAGGTGCTCAAGAGCAGTATTCTTGAAGAAGGGGAAGAAAACCCCTGATTTAATATTCTATTTAAATGGGCTAGGTGTGGATGCACAGATCAACATAAAAATAATGAGACTTGTTAGAGGGAGCTTGTGAATAATAGGTCAAAATATACATCACTTGCAAGCATTCTGGATATGTTATTTACTAAACCAAGTAAATGTTTATGGCAGATAAATGAGGATTGTAAAGACAACACATGCACACACATACACAAAAAGCAACTGGGTTCCATAGCAGAATGGTAGTTATCCACTTGTAAGACAAGGCATTTTTTTAATACAGGAGTCAATCACAAATGAAATGTAGAGACACCAATGAATTTTTAAGAAATTAGACATAAAACCACTATAGGGCAGGCAAAGAGAAGATATAAATGTCTTTACCTAAAGACATAAAAACAAAATAAGGAGTTTATTTTCATTCCTTCTAGAAGCTGACACAATGCCAAGGAAGCTGTGGAGTTAAAAGAAAAAGAAAAAAAAAAGGAATGTTGTAGTAAAATACCTATAGCTGTAAAGTATTTCATTGCTCCATTTTTTGGCACATGAAAAGTCAAAAGAGTTGGCTGAGAATAAAATTTTGGTTTTCTCAGAAAACTGCTTTGAATAAGACATTGACCACCAAAAACTTTCAGGCTGAGCTTGAAAATAACGCGTCGTGAAATAGCTGAGATGGCAGCAGTGGTGTGGAACTTCTGGTCAAATATGCCCTGGCAGAGAAGGACTGGCTGGTGTCAAGTGTGGCCCCAGATTCTCAGTGAGTGTCCAGGAATGGATCAGAAATCTAACTACTACAAAGTCTGATTGCAGTGCTAGCTAAACGTATGACTACTGCAATAAATGAGAGAATCTGCAGGTAGCAGAAACAGACAGGATACTCAGGAAGAAACAGCACTGGTTTTGTAGGAGACATTACCAGTTTACTCTAAAGCAATTGGATGTGTAAGGTGAGTCAGTCATACATCACAGTTAGAATTACAAAAATCTTTTTACAAGATCTTCTGTGAGGCTCTTAAAGAAACTAAATTGTCATGGAGGGTAAGTTAACTAACAATCAGCTCAATGTTGAGAAATAAGTGGTAGGAATAAGTTGTGATGTTTCACCATGGAAGGACATTGTCAGCAAGTTCTCTCAAGAATTAATGTTGACCCTCTCATATGTGACCTAGAAGAGAGTTGAACAGTGAGATGATAACTATTGCAAACCGTATATAAAATAATTTACATTTTTCAGAGCAACGTCTGGCAGCTAGCCTCATTCCAAAATTTACACGATATGGAGTGATAGAGTGCTAAAATGGCATTAAATAGTGACAAATGAAACATAGTATGAAGAATATGTGAATGAATATAATGTGAATTTATATATGAAGAAACTGCCTTACCTGTGTTTTCTAGGTTAGATATAATTGCTCAAGTCTTAGATGTTAGAGCCATTAATTCCATATTCAGAGGCATCCGTTAAAAGACAAATAAAATACTGTAACCATTAAGAAGGCAATATTTATGGATAATACCTTTCAACAGAGGATGTGGTTTTAATCTAAAGCTTTTCTTTGGTGTTGTGGCTGTAATACTATTCCTACAGTTAGATGAATTGGAAAAGAGCTGAAAACAAAAAAGATTATTCCCCAATTGTGTGGATTCACATATGTCATTAAGAAAAATAAGTCCAGTTCTGGTTCTCTCATATGACAAAAAAGGCAAATCGGAAAAGGAGAGAGGCTGGAGTCTCTGTGACAGGAGACTTAGCAGCTCTTTTACCAGAAAGACATAGCTAGGGATGGGGATTTATAAAATTTCCAATTTTACAGGAAAAGGAGTGTCTAGAGAATGAATTTGCACTGTTTCTTAGACTGTTTCTAGACTCTTAGACATCAGATTTAAACTAGACAATGGAAGCATTTTCCGACAGAAATCATCATCAAGCTGTGGCATAAATTGCCATAGGAGCCATGGAAACAAAATATTTGAATGAAATCAGGCACGGCTTAGATCAGCTCATGCTGGGTATGTCCACTGAGGGCTACTGAATGTCACTGATGGAAAGCTGCCTCCAGCTGAGGAAATCCTTGAACCACTGATATCAGAAGTTGTGTTAGTAAGCCTAGGCAACATCCATTTTCTACATGACCTGCTTCTAGTACTCTTTTCCAAAGTATTATTACTTGAGACAGGATAATAGAATAATTTCAGCATTATGGGCCTTGACTTAGATTTTTCTGTTCTCCTACGTCTGTTTCAGTCCTATGCTGGACAAAAGAAGAGATTAGGTTTAGTCGTGGCCTCCTTGCTGCCACTTACCAAATGTAGTAGTGAGTCTTTTGACAAGACCATAGTTTAGCTCATGATGGATGTAGTGGGGTTATTTCAGGGTGTCTCATTGCTGTCCTTTCACCTCCGCAACTTCTCTGAAGCTCTTCTCATTACTGGAATTTGCCCTCCCCAGCTTCCTCAGTTTGGCATGTACATGGTTCTGCTGAGTCAGGACCAGGCCACCCACTCTCTTCAAATATTCAGGAATCCCAGGACTTTTCCACGAGGCAGGCCCTGAGCTCAGAAGGGTGTACAGCCCAAGAAGCCCCTTCATGAAATGAGGGATATCCATGCTACACCAAATGAACTCTCAAAGCAGCAACAGGCACAAGGACACGCAAAACGGTCAATCCAAGTAAGAAGCAAGACACTCCTTGGGAGTAAAAAATTCAAATGTGGCAATATAAATTCAATCCATTCCCTAAGCATGTTATATACAATAATTTAAAAGTGTATAATCATAACTTAAAAGGAGTGTCAGCATCACAGAACACCATCTTGACACAGAATTTCTCTTGAACATTCTGCTTCACTCACTCCTACTGTTTGAGTTTTGCTATACTAAACATCTTGCTGCTCAGACTGTTTGAGGACATTTATAAACATGTCTTGTCCGTTCTTCTTAAACTTCCATTTCAACGACAGAATTATTTTAAGTTTGAAGATGAAAATACCAAATCAAACACCTGTTTTGAAAATCAAAGAACAATTTAGTTTGGATGAGACCTCTAGGATCACTTGCAGGGAAGAATTTTTTCCTAATATTCAACCTAAACCTCCCCTGGTGCAACTTGTTCATTTTGTCCTATTTCTTGTTCCCTGAGAGAAGAGGCTAATCCCTACCTGTCTCAAACTCCTCTCAGGGAAATAAAGTCCCCCCTGAGCCTCCTTTCCTCCAGTCTGAAGACTCCCCACTCCCTCAGCTGCTCCTCATCAGACTTGTGCTCCAGACCTTCCTCCAGCTCTGTTGCCTTTCTCTTGACTCTGTCGACTTTCTCTTGCTTCAGAGCAAAACAAAACAAAAAACAAACTAAGATTCAGATGGGTAAGATGTTAATCATTTCCAAAGCAAAGAGAAAATTGTTTATGAAATTTGTGAAATCCCCCAAATTTATTTCTTTTTTTCTAAGGAATTGTAACAGCTCTCCTCTAGCACCCTTGGCACTGGGGGGAAGGAAAGTGATTAATACTCCTATTTTTATAACCCTGTAAATTAAACATCTGGCCACAATTTAACTTTCTGTTACTAGGATTAAAGCAAAAAATGCTGTTAAAACTGAGCATGATTCACCATTTTAAGAAAAAGAAAAACAAAAAGCAAACCTCATGCTGTGATTTGTAACTTACAGTGTCATTTTCAACAAGACTCTTAATCTCTCAGTGGCAAAGTTGATTCTAGTTTCTCTTGAAAAAGAAATGTTGGCTATGAATTCTGAGAAGTCTAACCTTTAGAAGTAGTTTGAACAAATTTTGGTTGTTCAGTTCAAGTACAAGTACTCTGAAGGAAGATAACATCTCTCAAGAGTAAAGAAAATAAATGCAAAGAGCAAAGTGTTGTTTTCTCTTTCCACCAGGCAGGAAAGATATTTATCAACAACCAGAAGCTATGACATAGCACAGACATGAGAAGACATTGTTTGAATAGAAGCACTTAACAAACTTGTCTAGAACTATCATTATTTTCATAGCTTGGTGTGATCAAGCACATGCTTGACAGGCCATCTGTCAGAAATAGTGTAGATATATATGATTATGCCTTGAGGAAGGGTGTAAATTATCATGTCTTGACAGCTGTTGTAGCTCTATGTATTTTTATGACAAAAAAATATTGCCATTGTTTATATTGCCTTCTGAAGTATCAGCTGTTTCCTTCCCTCATTCACTAACTGCTAATATATTTTAAAAATAGCTCCATTTGCCTGTCGTAATTCCTACCAGTTGTAATTTAATTGGAACCTTACCCACTATGATTTAATTTTTTAAAATAAACTTATTCCTTTATGCTTGCCCTTAGTTATGATAATCACTGGCTGCAGAGAGACCAAGGTAGAGTTCTCTCTGTATGTATCACCATCAAAAGAGGGAAGACCACCACAGTACTGTCTTTACTCACCACTGGCTTTTCCAAGCCAAATACCTTCTATCTCAGCTCCTACATTAAAATCTTCCCTGACGAAAGTCTCTTTTTTTGGGTAAATCTTTTATTCTCTACCAGTGTAGAATGAAAGACTTTCTCAGAATGGGAAAGCAGTCTCCAGATATCTCAAGGAATATCCCTGAAAACCACTCCTCCAATAGGATAAATATTTATGGAGGAGGACTATTATGAGCCAGCTAATCTCATGTTTGTTTGAGGTGGGTTTTTTTTTTTTGTTTTTTGGATGAAGAAGATCACATTGGTTTCATCAGAGACTTGAAAATAGCTCATGTTAATGCTATGTTAAATATGGCTTTGGCTCTTGGGCTGTCCATGGATTTCCTCTGTTCCCCACAAACATGGTCACCCCCTACCAGAAAACAGGATTCTCCACTGGTGAGCTGGTGTTGCCTTGGGGAGGTACATAAGAGGATGGTTATTGGAAGATCTGTGCTATTAAGTTTGTGATTTTCATTTTGTTGCTCACCTTTTCTTAACATGTCATCAATAATGACCTCAGGGGCTTGTGGGGTACACTGTCTTCTCTCCTCTTTGTCCTCATCCAGTACTACATCAAATATTGGGAGGTTAGAATAGAATAGAATAGAATANGAATAGAATAGAATAGAATAGAATAGAATAGAATAGAATAGAATAGAATAGAATAGAATAGAATAGAATAGAATAGAATAGAATAGAATAGAATAGAATAGAATAGAATAGAATAGAATAGAATAGAATAGAATAGCTGAGACTGTGTGGCTCATGCTTGTATGACATTTCTGTTCCTGAAATTTTGTTTGCTAAAATTTTGGTACAGAATTTTGCCTGTGGCTAAATAGTGGAGAACTATCTCTCCTGGAATAATGATCTGATGTGTTACATATATACACATTAAACATGGCACATGCAAGTGTCTTCCAGAAGATGTTATGACAGTTAAAGTCTCCCATGAGGACCAGGACCTGCAAATTTGAAGCTTTTTCTAGCTGTTTATGGAAGGTTTCATCCAACACTACTTCTAGGCCGGGTAGTCTATCAAGGACACCCATCATGGTGTCCTTCCCTCTGGTTCTACCTTCCAAGCCACCCTGTAGTAAAGCTGCATCTATTTGAGCCATTTCCCCTCCATGGGGTACATATCCATCCATATATACTGCATATAATAATGTAGTGCTCAGATGATTAGTCAAACATGGCTAAAAAGTAACATATTTAGTGCAGAAAACAAGAGATTTGAGGGAGTGGGAACAGCTTGTATAGACTTCCTTATGCTACTGCTTCTGTTGATTTCACTGGGTAAGAAATTAGCTTCATTCTGACACTCCCAAAAATATAATACTATTATTAGGATTGGAACAGGGCATTTGCCAGCCATGTCATTCTTTCAGGAGAGACTGTACTAAATATCCATAGCTTTAGCCCATGTATGGGATATGCTCTTTCAAAATTGGAAAGGTACGGCAAATTCACATAAGGTTAAAGATAAAAAGGAAAATAATAAAATGCAGAACCTTTTCAACTAATTGTGTATGTTCCTTATGTTGAAAGCAACTTTTTGAAGAAATTAGTGGGTGCCTTCCTCTTTAGGACTGGTAATGTGAGCTATTTTGTAATCTCAGTTATCTTAGAAGCCATTTAGTTCCCACTTTTAAAAAATAATAGAGTTGAAATTGCTTGCTTTGTAGGGGTTTTTTTCCAATTTCTCTGCAATAAGTTTTGGAATACCTCTAATCTGAGTATCAGAATCCAGACTCATTAGGACCTGGTTTTGTTTCTTTTCCTAACAAATGACACCTTGGGAATTATATTCTTTCTTTTGCAATGCCTTATCTAGACTGATTTATCTGTTGTGTGGTGTTGGCAAGTGGAGTTGAACACATTTGTTGAGTGATTCAGTGGCTGGGCTGTAAAATAACATGTGATTTCTTTATGTATGGCACTGTGAATGTTTTCTTTCTCCTTCTGTGCAACTACAAAGCAAAAATGTCCTAAAAACCTTCTCTGGAGTTTTCTGTAAAAATGTAATTAAGTCCTCTTACTGAAGTGGATTAATTCTCCATTAGATTTGATCCTTACAAGAAAGAAAATACAAGCCTTCTTCAGAAACTGTTAACCCAACACATAGGATGCAGAATATAACCATTAGATGCAGGAGGTTCCAATTTCTCATCTCAATTACTTTGAAAAACTGCTTGAGGCAACACTGTGTCATGGACTTCCCAAACTCACAGGTGAGCTGTCTTCTTCAGATGCAAGAGTCTTTGATATTCATAATCTCATTTCTCATAAAAGGAACCATATCTGGAAACTGGTAAAAGGGAATGACCAGGCTTTTTAAACTTCTTGTTTATTTCTAGTGTCTGGCATGATATACTGCATTTATGTCTGTCCCACTGTAAGAATGGGAGAATGAAAGTTTTCTCTGTGTGCTTTCAGCCCCAGATAGCTGCATTCAGGCCAGTGGTTTCTCAGGCACACACTTCTTTCTTCAAACTTAAAAGCTATAGGAAAGTAGAGAAATTTTATTTTATGTTAACTGCATTTATTTTTAAAATCTAAGTAAAGAAAAATATCCTGGAGAATATATTTTCATCCTATCCAGTTTATCTAAAACATTTTTTGTGGTCAGTTACACAAAAAAGATTTGCGTATTTATCTACTCTTTCATATACTGTAATTAGTGTTTCAGTGTCTAAACATAATCTGCATACATTTGACGTGGTTTTGTCAAGTTGTATCAGATTTAACAACAAATTTCCCAAAACCAAAACAAATGCTCGCTCTGTCAGAAAGGTATGACCTCTTAGGTTAGGAGTCCTTCCAAGAGACCAATGGAGATTTTAATCATTGTAAACAGCACAGCCCTTGGTTTATCACCCAGTATTGATCTTCTGAGCAGGCAGTGACAAAGTTAAAATAAGACGTCCAAGGGCAATCAAGAGAGGTTTCAGGGCTTTGGGATGACTGGTTAAGGGATCAGGAGTGCAAGCAGTATTCCCCTCTATCTTTCCAGCTAGGAGAAGTGCTGAGGAAAGAAATATAAAGACCCAGCAGATCAATACCTGGATCCATGACTGGTGCCACAAGCACAGTTTCAGGGGTTTTGACCATGGGTTGGGCTACACGACACCACACCCGCTGGCAGCAGGTGGGGTACATCTGTCTGAAAGTGGAAAAGGACTGTTGCAGTTAGACAGGTTCATTGCAACAGCTTTAAACGAGATTTGGAGGGGGAAAGGGAGAAAATCAGGCTCAATAGAGATAAACCTCAGGCGACAAATCCAGATGGAAGTCGGACCCTTTTCTCAGGTGACAAGTGACAGGATGAGAGGAAATTATCTCGAGTTACCAGGAGAGGTTTAAATTGGAAATGAGGGAAAACTTCGTCATGGGAAGGGTCATCAGGCACTGGAACAGGCTGCCCAGGGAGGTGGTACAATCACCATGCCATGCCCAGAGAGGTATATAAAAGACAGGTAGATGTGACACTTAAGACATGGTGTAATGGTGGACTAGACATTGTTATGGTTGGATTCAGTGTTCTTAAGGTTCTTCTTCAACCAAAATGATTCTATAATTTTAAGAAATTTCATATAATATATAGAATTTTCTACAACAGGGCTGGTTTTTAGTGCCAAACCAGAAGGAGATCTGCTTGAGCACCTTTCTCTGAAATTCAAGAGAAAGAAAGGAAGTTCTGAAACAAATGAAAGCTAGGCTTATACTCTGACCCCTATCATGAGATAAGAGCACGGGCACAAGTATTTCTTTCCTTCATACCACACCGCCTTTTCATAGCCTCAGGAAAAAGATATTGCACATACATTCCTTGGAACTACCTAGAACT